>JAZBGY010000213.1:23133-87503 GCA_037414755.1 Lydus trimaculatus | reverse complement strand
AAATGGTGATAACCACTTCTATATACTTGAGCAGGTAACTTCAACTATCACCCTCACCCCTTTCAATGAAAAACCCAGCGTCTTTATAAAATGGGTAATAAAAATAGAAAAGAATCATTTTATAGTAAATGAAGATTTTGAATCTGTGAGACTTATGTCGATAATTAATAATCAATGGAGCTGTGGTGCAGGCAGTGCATATACACATATTTCATTCGCGATAAGAAAAGTAAGCGACATTTTATTCACAACTAATCGTTTGTATTATACCTATTCCACAGTCTTACAATTAGTTTTAATAAGTGTGAACAAAGCTTCATACATTTTTTCACTAAACATTTATTTTTAAAATTGGGATTGATATTATAAAAACAAAAATCTATTTGAGAATTTTAGTAAAGAAATTCTTTCTGGTAAACTGTTCTCACATCCGAATAAACATCTGGTCTAACAACAAGACCAATGATCATGATCATAAACTATCTGTTAATGCGTTCCAACCCCCTTTATTACACCCTGTTTGTAATTGCTCCGATCTTGACAGCTAGACCAAAATTTTGAAAACTCAAGGTCGTCTACGGAACGAAGCCCCTTAAGTAGTGGATCACTTTCGTGCGGGAAATTTGAGTTTTGCGTTTTGGTGGAGGCGCCAGGAGTTGAGGTTGGGGTTGGGGGTAATTCCCCCGTTGTTGTGTGGTAATTTCCCAACTACTTTTACGCCTTCTTTGACAACCGGATTAGGATCGTATTGGGTTGGATTAGTTTAGCCCGAACTTTAGCAAATGATGCTCCTGTGCTCGGATCAGATGGAGCTGGCTCAAATTTTTGGGGAATGCTTCTCCGTAGCTAAATCCAAACCAAATTTTGAGCTTGTTTACGATATATTGTTATTAGTTAGCGCTTCCATAGATTTTAGATTGGATTAAATAGTTCAACCTTAAACAAAACTACATTTTCATAACGGAAATGTCAATCCCTTTAAGCTCCATAGTAGATCGTATATTTTTTGAAATTATCCAACATGGGCAGTAACTTAATCGTTATATTTATCTGTAAAAAGTGTTAGTGAAGCTGGAATTCGCGAATGTTCAATTTGAAAGTACCACTAGTAGTTAAGTAGTGCCGATTCTGGATCACTTTCGTGCGGGAAATTTGGAGTTTGCATTTTGGTGGAGGCGCCGGGAGTTGGGATTGGGGTTGGGGTTAATTCCTCCGTTGTTGTTGGTGTGTGGTAATTTCCCCAACTACTTTTTACGCCTCTTATGATAACCGGATTAGGATCGTATTGGGTTGGATTAGTTTAGCCCGAACTTTAGCAAATGATGCACCTGGGCTCGGATCAGATGGAGCTAGCTCAAATTTTTGGGAAATGCGTCTCCGTAGCTCAATCCAAACCGAATTTTGGGCTTGTTCACGATATATTGTTATTAGTTAGCGCTTCCATCGATTTTAGATTGGATTAAATAGTTCAACCTTAAACAAAACTACATTTTCATAACGAAAATGTGAATCCCTTAAAACTTCATAGTAGATCGTACATTTTTTGAAATTACTCAACATAAGCAGTAACTTAATCGTTTTATTTATCTGTAAAAAGTGTTAGTGAAGCTGGACGTGCTACTAATATTTAAGTAGTGCCGAGTCTGGGCCACTTTCGCGCGAATAATTTGGATTTTGCGTTTTGGTGGAGGCGCCGGGAGTTGGTGTTGGGGGTAACTCTCTCGTTATTGTTGGTGTTAAGGTAATTTCCTCAGTTGTTGGTGGAATTACCGCGCACCGGGAACTCCCAGCGCCCAACTAACCTACTACTATTTTTTGTGCCTTCTTTGAAAACCGGATTAGTATTGTATTAGGTTAGATTATTTTCGCTCGAATTTTTGGCTAATTATGCTCAAATGGGACATTTTTGGGCAATGCTTCCCCGTAGCTCGATCTAGGCGGAATTTAGCGCTTGTTAGAGCTCGAAACGCCTCTTCTCGCGTATTCTTCAAACTGTAGCCGGAAGACTAAAAGTTGCTTGCTTATGAGTTTTGATTTAGAATAAAAACTAAAAAGCTTAAAATATCCTTCGATTTAATGATCAAGTATACATGAATGTTGTACATTTTGTAATTTTCTAATTAACTTTCTAGTGTTAATTATATTTTGAAAATAGTTTATACATGGTAAGTCTTCTTTAGATTATTGCATTACGTCTAATAAGACGAGCATCGGTTCTATAGTTAAATACTTTGTAAATTGTATCAAGTATTAAGAAAATTCCTGGTAAGATTGCTGCTCTATTCCATTAAAACAGTAATATAGCTGTTGTTAATTTGAGAGGGTTTTATAATAATTAGAGCATGAACATATAGATATGTGTATAGAGTTTAGTTAGCTGATGTTGATTATGCATAAAAGATGATTAAAATATTCGATTAAAATTATTTGCAAACTTAATCAAATAGAAGTGTTTATAGTTACATCAAAAAAAGTTATTCGTTTTAATTTTATAATACACGAGGGAGGTCATACTTTGTTTTAATTATCAATTTCTATTTTCGTCTGTTTTAGTGGAATTGCGCCAACTTAGCAATAATTCAAGTTTATTACCAAGACAATTTGTAACTATTACATCTAAGTCTAATAAATCGCCAACAATGGCAATAAAAACAACTAACACATTAGAAATAGGTGTTATATTTTGGAAAATATCCAACATTTAATTGTCCAAATCGAATTATGTTTGAATAGAGATATTCTGACAAATTATTATTATTATCAAATAGAGATGATTGTATTTTCAGTAATTCGTTTTGACATTATTCCCATTTCCTTTTGTGCAAATATAATCCATTTTATCTTCTTACACATAGACAAAATCCAAGACTTTTATCTAATTCGTTTTGTGTGCTACGAAACGAAAATCTTTCTTTGTTCTGATCACAGACCTCTTTAACGTCTTTCTGAAAGTCACACGTTGTTTTATTCTGCCGGTTTCGATTATAACTATGATATTTTTTGAAAAGCCGAAAATATATTGCAACGTAAATTCAGTTGACATAAACATAAAATAACTCAATCCATATAAACCCGTTAAGTGATTATATAAGCGAAATGGAAGTTTTGCTCTTCAATAAAAAAATTTTCCCTACCGTTTTGAGTTTATCGAAGATTAATAATGTTTGAATAGATGCAGATGTATTTCAACAAGTTTTTTTTTTTTGGATGCATTTCTCTATTTTTATATTCATCCTGTCACATATTACTCGTTAGTAACTTATCCTTCTCTTTCATAGTCAATGTAGCGCAGAATTTTACCACCACTAATCACCCATTCGTCGTTTGTCGTCAGCTGAGTCAGATGGGTGCTTTAATAGTCCACGATTGAAGCAGTGATGTGATAATATCATTTCGTAATTTATCATCCCCTAGATTGCTACCCTCAAAACTGTCTCTCAATTTATGATGAACATTAGTGTAATATTGACACATGGTCAGTAGGGGTAAATTTACGAACAAAAAATTGAAAATTAATGTGTTGATTTTCAAAATGGAGATAAACAATAATGAAAATGTGTTGACAGTAGGTATACCTACAGGAAACGGAAATTGACTTAATTTTGAAATGTTTATTAATAGTCAAATAGAATAAGATTTCTGTTTTAATTAAGATCAAAGGATTTCATAAAATATTATTATGTGAATGAATAAGAGTTGACTTGAAAAGACGACATCATAAATATTTTACATAAATGTCATAAATATATAGATGTCTTGTTCAAATAATGCGTAAACTTTGAGCTGTCGACCGTAGAAATTCTATGCTTCACTGATTTGTTCAGACGTGCCAAAATAGGGATGTGTCTCTGTTTATATGAGGATGTTGTCATGTTTAACAGTTGTGTCCTCTTAAAACATACTTGTTATCATTATGACATTATATAATCGAGATTCTAACAACAATAACAATATTTTAGATTTTGTAAAAACATCAAACTTGCCTTCTGTTTGTAATAAGAGCAAGATTGATGACTTTTGTTGATTAGAAATACAACAATTTGCATATACAGGTTGCGACAACAAAGTGAGTACATTGGAAAAATCGTGGTCGCCGCCCATATAATATCTTTTACACAAGTTAGAACGAGATAAAGAGAAAAGGGCGGTTATATTATGGCACATTTTTACTATTGTAAACTCCTATTTTACACCATTGATGGATAGTTCCACCCTATTTGATGGACAAGAAAATAACAGCAATATTAGTTTGTAATTCTCTATTGAAAGCGACAAGGAGAAAACATATTTTGGACATCCAGTGTCTTTGTCATGATCGTTGCAATATTTTTCCAAAACAAGGATAACAGATAGGCACATTTCAAAACCAATGCATCAGACAAAGGGCACACTACATTTGTATAAACTTAAAATTGTTATACAATATTTTGTTATTTATTTTAATCCATTTAATCTTAAGTTGCTATTATTAATAGAAGTTGTTATTTTTCAAAAAAAAAACACAAGAAATCAAAGTTGAAAAGTATGTTGTATATTTCGAAAAATTGTTTGTTCTTAGGTTCGGCGGCATACCTATCCGAGACAAATATGCCACTATTGCTATCAATTATCAATTCAAGGCAGTAATTCAGGTAGGTATTATTGAGATTGGAAGATTTTTCATACAATATTCTATTAATTGTAACATTGTTGTACCTACATAGGAATAATAACGAAATTTGGAAGAAAAAGACAAAGAGAAAACAGATTTTGGATATCTAGTGTGTCTTTGTCATGATCGTTGCAATATTTTTTTCAAACAAAAATAGCAGATGAGCATATTTCAGATCAAATGTAACAGACAGAGATAAAGTTGAATGTATTGTAAGTCACAAATGCCAGATGTGTTTAACCATAGTCAAGCAAATTTTACAAATGTAGTGTGCCCTTTGTCTGATGCATTGGTTTTGGAATGTGCCTATCTGTTATCCTTGTTTGAAATTTTTTTTGCAACGATCATGACAAAGACGCTAGATATTCAAGAGCTGTTTTCTGCTTGTCTTTTTCTTCCAAATTTCGTTATTATTTTTATCTAGGTACAATAATATTACAATTAATGAAAGATTGATAATTGATACCAATAGTGTCATATTTGTTTGCGATAGGAATGCCGCCGAGCATAAGAACAAATTGATAATTGATAATTATTCATAATCCTAAATGGTTTTTATCTAAATTTTCCGAAATATAGGTACATACATGTCAACTTTGATTTCTTGTGGTTTTTTTTTGAAAAATAACAATTTCTATCAATAATAGAAATTAAACATAAAAAGGTTAAGATAAACAGCAACAAACGATTTGAACAATTGCAAGTTTATAG
This sequence comes from Lydus trimaculatus, assembly GCA_037414755.1. NCBI lineage: Eukaryota > Metazoa > Arthropoda > Insecta > Coleoptera > Meloidae > Lydus > Lydus trimaculatus. The sequence goes on along the minus strand of JAZBGY010000213.1, from coordinate 82,141 downwards.
AAATGTGCCCTTTGTCTATCAGTGAAATCTTGCGTTTTAAAAATGTTGTAAATGAAGGCAAACAAATGCCACTTGAACTATTATTGATGCAATAAACTACACTTGTTAAGATTAACCCTTTCAATGCGTTTTTCTATTATGATAGAATTGTCGACTATCTTTACCTGTCTTTGACAACGTTTATCACATGCAATACTTTATTTCGGTGTGTACATGGTTAAGTAACAACTGTCTTGGTAATGAAGAATTAATATCGACCACTACAAGTCCTACCCAAAGAATGCGTCATAAATCGGTGACTTAAATAACTTTTATCCAATCTATTCTTTATATCCTACATTCCAAACACCTACTGTCACAATATTATGTAACAATAGGTGTTTGATTTCTAATAGTTAACACGTAATATTCAACGTTATCACCGATACCGATACCAATTGACTTTATTTACCAATTATATTAATTAACCATAATATTACACAATCCGTGTTGTAATATTTATTTCCGTATGAATTGTCATAAATGTTAAATAATAATAATAATAATAGTGAATGGTATATAGGCGGTAACTATGAAAGAATCAACTACCTACTCAAAAATTGGAGCACTTGATCATATAATGAGTCATTACATAAAAAGAACAGACAGTCATTAATGTTGTTTTTCCTTCTAGAACTTTAATGAACACAAGTTTTCAACAATAAATTATATAACATACAGGTTGACGTCTTGCGGTTTCAAGTTGTATGTTAACAGAGCACTGTTACTAACTTACATTACACTATACTGCTTATTAAATAGTAATATGTCAAAGTAAATATATGCATGTATATATATAGGTAGTTGTGTTGGAAATTTCCCAAATTGAATAGATCTATAAGCTACGAAATGCATTGGAATTACGATTCTTAAGGCGAGTGTACACACGGCCGCATACTGCCTAGCGTAGGTGGCAGCACATGTTGCAAGTGCTGCCTCTATGTTCGAGTAACACAGTCAACGCCTGCAATTTGTTTGATGGTAAATGAATAAACATTAAAGAAAAGTTGAAAGTAATGATTGTAAAAAACTTGGTGTTTTGGTTATAATTTAGCATTATATGAACGGAGCGCATTATGCTGCATGTGCGAGTCTACTTACATGTGCTGATTGTAAATCATGCAATATCAAGTACATAGCATAAAATGTATATTAGTTTTTAACCGCAATTGAAATGATTCCCATAAATTACCTTGTTTTATCTACACGAAAGGAAGTCTCCTTGTTATTGTTGTTGTTGTTTCGGTATTTTTTTTGTTTCGGATAAAAGATCGTAGCCGTTATTGAATACATTGTATTAATATGAATAATTATCAAGTACGTGAATATGGTGGAGAGTTTAAATAAAATACGAGCAATATCCGCCCATCAAATTCAAAAATTTCGTAATAGATCCATATTATATGGTCCTTTATTGACAAATATTGTAAATATTAACGTTTATTGTATTATAATTGATGGTTGAAACAAAAACAGTCACGATATTACATGAGTGTAGGATAAACAATAACTGGAGATTATGTTAATAAAATGTTTATGATAAAGATTCATTTTATATTTACGTGCAAAGACGATAAATCTTCTATTATTTTTAACGCTCTGATTAAATATATAATAAATATTCTGATGTAAGATACGAGTATGTAAATTAAATCTAGATCCGCGTCTAAATTAAATGGTTGAATCTTCAAGAAAACAACAAGCATTTATATGGTTGTAATAGAATTTATCGTAAAAATTCTAATTATCATTTTATTATTGTAATAACTGTTCTATTTAGATAGTTTCAATTGATAATAAACAAATAAATCAATAATATTTCAAGTCAATCTGGCACATTTTTGTTGTTTAAATAAATTACCGTATTATTTCGAAGTAAATTAATATTTTAAAATTTTAAATAAATGACAAGTTTCCAAGGTACCTGTTCGATTCATTCTATAGATTAGATTGGTCGATATTATTAATAATATTATTTGAATTTGTAATCTCAAAAAACTTTTTATTTTATTATAACAACTTTCACTTTCATATAAATTATTAATTATTATTTTAAATAATTAAAATGGGTGTGATTTTGTTATTAAATAGTTAGTTTCCCGAAAAGTAACCTTTATTGTTAACAAATAATCGAATATTTGAAAGATATATAAATTAATATTGATTTCCTGAATCGAATCACGCAATACCCTTGATATTTCTAATTTAATACATACATGTAGGTATAGTATGTAATGTACAGACATGTATTTCATAGTTTACATAATTGATGGATTTCATTCAATTTACAATAATATCTATCAGTTACTATGATTACTAGGAAGACTTATATATAACATAATAGCTAGGTAGTGTTAAAATATCTTAAACTAGATAATAAATAACACGTTCAATAAGTTATAGTTGTAATTTAACAATAAATATCAAATAATCGACCGAGTTACTTTACGCAATTTATTGCATGAAAGAAAGGTTATTCGTATTATAGACGTTACCACTAAATTCGACTATCTAGTTTAGTTTACCCCCACTCTAAAAGAGTGGGAGTTTTCAATAGTAAGAGGTTTAATTCGAAAGTATAAATTGATGAAAATTTATCATTTTTTAATAATTATTGTACAAATAAGCGTCTTTTCCATTCGGCTATCTAGTTCGGCTTATCCCCACTCTAAAAGAGTGGGAGTTTTCAATAGTAAGAGGTTTAATTCGAAAGTATAAATTGATGAGAATTTATCAGTTTTTAATAATTAATTATTCTACAAATAAGTATCTTTTCATTAGAGAATTCTAATTAATTACCCGAAAGTACCTTGTAACAATAATTCGAAGATGACTTTGTAAATTTTAAATCAAAGTCCAATTAAGTCCAATATATGCATCTATTCATTTATAAATTATTTGTAATTGTTGCTACTTGAATATGCCTTTGTTGCATTAATCATACATTTTCATTTCGACTAATAAGTTATATTGTACAATAATGAAGTTCCAATCACAACAGTACTTGAAACTTTAACAAATTTCCTATTTCCAACAATTATTTTGATAAGAAAAGCTATCATAAGTGTTAAGAGGGCGCGTTCTAAATCACATTTCTAAAGGTAGAAACACAATGGGGCGTATTGCATATTAGAACCTTGGGAAAACTTTTCACTATATAACTATGATGCTAAACAATTCTGTTTGAAGCAATTTACAAACGGCGTCCCAAATGCTTTGTCGAAATAAATAATTTTATGTATGCTGGACGCATGTGCTATTAAGATAATCATCCCTTGCATAAATTTGAAAATTCCTTCAATTATACTTTAATATCTTAACCCACTTCCATAAAGAGACCCTGGGCTTCCAGATGTATGTTTGAAGCCATACATCTACCATTCCCAGCATCGATCTTTGTCTGATGCAGTAATTTCTCTTTATTTCAATATGACTCACGTGGAAGAAATGAGAGTGGGTCCATAGATTGGCACTTTTTCCTATGTACTTATTTAGATAGTTAAGTGTAGCTTAAGGCTCAATTGTCCCTGAGTAATTTTTTCTCAAAAATATCAAATCTAGTTTACTAGACATTCAAATTGAAGTCTAATCAGGCCCAATATTTGTTTCTATACGCTTGATAACTATTCAAGCCCTCCTTTATTAAGTTTTGTTAGAAAACCGTTGAACGGATCTAAGATTGTTAGGTATACAAACACTTAAAGTAGTTTAAGGACTTTATGGAGTAGAAAAATAATGAATAACTACTAGAAGTGCAACAATTGCCGTCTTCTTTAGAGCACTTTTACAACCTATCCTGTCCCTGTTTGTATAAGACAATTAGATCTAGTAGATTGGAACAAACTTATTATCTGATTATCCTAATTGGTTCAATATCGATAGTGGATAAAAACATAATAAGACTTTCAGTATCAATTTCAAAGAATATCACTGAAATAGAGCTTTCAACTTTTCTAATTAATTATGTTCGATTTTAACAGATAATAAGTTATCGATTTCCAGCTGACCGATATTCTAGTCGTTCCTAAATTCTTCTCATTTAACATTTTCCCATAATACAACCGGACTTCTATGCAATCTTGTTGAAATTTGATTAGAAGCAGCCATAAAACTAATGTTTGTTCCTTCAAATATCTCCCAACTGTCTATTGTTTATTTGAAAAAAAAAGAGAAAAACCAGACAATAAATTTAAAAGAAGAAGAACGTGCAGGCATTTTAATTGTAAATAGAGTCAGTTGTTATATTTGAAGATCTGGTATTTTGTGGTTCAACCAGTTATAGTTTTTGTTATTTAGGTATGATCGACTTTCACTATTTTGTTGAATATATTGTTTAAAGGTCAAATTGGTAACGTTTTTTTTAAATGAACCTAATTCGTATTTACAATCGGTAATTCTCTTTCTTCTTATGTTTAATCTATTGTTCAAATCTACCGGAAATTCCGGCAAAATGGTACATCACGATTGAAATTAAATTAAAAATAAGAAAACGCGTAATCTTTGTCTGTTATCTAGCTTGGATATTATTAAACAAAAAGATTGATTTATGCAGCACGAGATGGCGTAAAAAGTTACTTATTTGATTAAATTTAAATTGTATTTTTATACGTATACCTACAAACACAAAAGAAGAATTGCCTTTTTTGTTTTATCAAACTTTTAGCTGCAAAACTGCAACTATTCTTAATTCCTTTGTTTGCAATAATATAATTGTTTCTATTGTGTTGGCAAATTGTAGCAATGCAATTTTATGAGAGTTTTCCAACGTTCTCTTTTACATTGGGTTTTGTGTTAGCTTTTTGCTACTTTAATTAATTGGTTGCTCTATTTTGTTTTTTTTTGGTGAATTCAATTTAAATAGAATTTCAGTAGGGAGTTTTAAATAGAGCAAATATTGATAGTATCTAGTCAAGTTTTCTTATTGAAAAACAAGCAATTATAACTTCAACTAATATTAAATTGTAGCTTATCAAAGATTTTCGAAATAGATACAATTAGAAGAGTTGTGCAATCGAACCTTCAACTCTATTAAATGTTTGTTAAATCGAACTAGAAGACTTCAAATATTGCTTTTCTGGTAGAGAAACGAAATCAAATAAACTAATCCGCAAAACAAAACTAACAAAAATTATATTCTGATATTGCACAATCAAATCGTGGTACTACAATAGGTGGCACAGCAATATAATGATAATATTCAAAAGCACCAAAAAGTGTTGTAAGCCAAATTAGGCTAAATCGGTTTGACTTTAACACGTTCAATGCTAAGGACCTCAATTGATGTCTTTTGCTTTCTTTCTCTGGCTCTCAAGATCTCAATTGACGTCTTTGTATCGATCATCCCTTACAGGCCAGTATGTCTTCAGCGTTGAAGCAAAGTACTTGTTGTTGTGTGAGCACCTCCGTAACGGTCAAATCTACCACCCAAGTGTCTTCTTATCATGTCTGATAGTGAAGCCGGCCCTTTTTCCTCAAAAAGAAGCCACTTATGTCCGCTTTCATCGTTTGTGCTGACTTAAAGTAACAGCGAATCTGCATCGCTTAACCCAAGAACAGCATTAACAGAGAGTTAGCAACAGCCGTTTTTACTGCTATTGCTAATCACGTGTTAACAAACTTTATTATTTCAACCAAGAAATTTGTGCTAATACGGACTTAGGCTCGGTTCAGCTTCCATTGCTTTATCTCGACCTAAGACTTCAAACAATGCCATCCGGAAACTATACTAAGTCGAGAATAAGTAACCGAAGATAAGGCGGACCTTAGTAATGGTAGTAAAATTCAGGTAATTAAACCAACATTACTATATCTGTTTGTTGCTTTCTTAAAAAAAAAACCCTGACCAAAATACCGCAATTGTTACCAAATTAAACGAATTTCGTATTGTTTTATAAGGACGCTTATTTAGTTCGTTTCTTTACATTTTAACTAATAGATATCAAAAGCTATTGACGTAACTGTTGAAGGTGAAACCTGTTTCGTATTGATTCATCAAAGATTAATATTTAAAACGAATTAAAACTAGGCCAAATACTATCAAAAAAGTAATTTGTCTTTTATTATTGTCACTTTAAGAAAAGTGAATGTAATACCAAGTCTATTATGACAATAATATAACCGTCTTTTTTTCTGGTTGTTGTTGTTGTTGTCGAATCAATGACTTTTGATGTAAATCGTTGCAAAAGATTAATAAAAGGGATTATTAAAATTGTGTAATAACATTTGGCCTGTGAGCATTTGTTGTTATACATGATATTTGATATTGTATTGACTATATTATATTAAAATAACACTAATATCAGTTTCTACATCAGTGATTTGACACTATAATGATAATTCTACAACAATAACATTGGAACAAATCAAATTATATATCTTTCGTTTGCCTATTGATATACAATTAGATTTGAACAAATTTAGTCAAGTTTAACACACCCAAAAGACGCTCAATAACAATAAAAAAATATATATTATAGATGAGAAATAACAATAACAATAAAAAGACATTCATCTTCCTGATTTCTATTCTATATGTTGTTGTTGTTCCTTTATTTTTCTGTATCTCTGTTGTAGATAATGTTAAAGTGAATGTTTCTTTTCTTTCTAAATCAATTAACTGTCACATATTTAGCTTTTATTCAGTCTTTGCGGTTGTATAGATCTACTCTATAAATAAAGGTTTGAAGAAACCGCAACCGTTTAAGAGAAATAGATAGTGAATTGATTGTATATACACTTACAAGCTTGACTTGCTTTCTTGACCATCAATACTTTTACACCTATCGTAATTTATATAAACTATAGTCACATTTATGACAATACTAAAGAACAACAAAAACCAGTTTATTGAACAATCCTATACTAGCAGTGTTAGTCAAATGTATTTTTTACCACAAATATATCCTATCTGTATCTTTTAACTAACTGTATCAAAAACTACTAATGAGCAATGTAAAAGCCAATGTAAGCAATGTTAATTAGATTTTCTAAAGATTTCTATGGAAATTCCAGTCATCTTGAAATACTATCCATAGTAACTTTGGTGATTTTGAATACCTCTCTACATTCTTTGTATTTAAATATTTCCACTAATGTTCAACAATGTTTGTTAACTCATTTGAAATAGACAATTTTTTTTTCCTTTTTCCTTACATTTCCGGGAAGCTCTTATAGCTAAGCTTCGATCTATAGCAGTGTTTCCCAACCGGTATGAGAGGATTCTAAGTGTAATGCGAATTGAGTTTTTGTTATAAGTCGCATCTGGTTTTAATTTAGATCAAAATGAAAAAAAATACGAATTAGTAACAACTAAATATGGTATTACGGTGCTTATTGAATTTAAAGTGTGCTGCTAACCCAAAAAGGTTGAGAAACACTGGTCTATAGGATAGCTGTGTCTAAATATTCCACTGAACTTTCCATTGATGTACTTATCATGTTTCATCATATAGATCTTTTCAGACAAGGTGTCAAATTTGTACCAGAGCCTCAAATTCTGTTCCAATTTGTTGCCTTGTTAAATCACGTAATGAACTTCTTCCCACAGTCAGTTTCTGTTTTTTTTTTTTGGATCAAATTTGATAGTAAGTTGCTAAACTTTGATACAGTTTTCACAAGTTGATCAGTTATTGCTACTTTTTTCCTAAATCTGGGACTCTCTTAAATATCGTTTATCAATTCTGCGTACCCGCCTTAGTCGTTTCAATGGACTTCAATTCTTCACAATAGTAGTTTCTAAGTCTTTTTGTACTAGTTAGTTGAGTGTTTCGCTTGCTGCACTGAAACAAAGACAGCCTCACCACTTCTAAACAACTTGAGATATGTCCTGACAGGAGGCAAAGTGAGGATTTCTTAAAAACACAGCAGAGCTTTTGCAAAGAAAATCTTAAGAAGAGCCAATGGTCCAAATCACGAAAACGTAAACTGCAGAGCTAGATATACAGGGTTGGTGGCTCAAGTGTCGCAGTGATTCGAGATCGAACATTTTGTAGAGAAGGGACAGAAATAAAAGTTTTAAGAACGTATACGGTGACACCTTAGTAGTACCTGCGGGCAGTCAAAAAGGCAGTACACGTCCTTAAAACTTTTATTTCTGTCCCTTTTCTACACATGCAGATCTCGAATCACTGCGACACTTGAGGCACCAACCCTGTATAACAATAAGAGTCATTCATATGATGTAAAGTTGTCAGGATATAAAGACTCCAGTGTGTAGGCTACTTTGCTAGAATGGAGGAGCAAAAGCTACCAAAGAGGGTGTTTGAATCTAAGATGGAGGGAAAAAGACCAATCGCAGGATCTTGTAAGAGGTATTTCTATGCAAAGAATGCAAAAAACGTATTAGAGACGCGAAAATGGAATAGAGGGGGAAACTAAAGGCTCCCAGCTAGCGTAGTAACATAGTTGTAATAGGTTCTTAAAATTTCGCCTCTTGTGGAATATTTCAAGTTCTTGAAAACCTGTAATCTCAACATCATGCTGAAGCACGTTCCACTAAATCTTGGAGCATTTTTGACAGATTAAAACTCTTATGCTACAAATTGTCACTTAATGTAAAAAAGTTGGTGACGTTACTACATTTTTACAGCCGGATATTAAGAGTGATTTTCAAAATTATCGGAATTCCACCAATGAACTTGGTTTAAATATTGGTGCGAAGTCGATTGTAATTAAATTCATATTTCAATTCAAGAATTGATATTTTTACAGTTGTTTGAACAGCTGTGTTATTTCAAAAATTATTCAACTTCCTTCTGTTCATCATCTATAAGTATAGGAAGGCTCATCTGTTTCTATAATTTTTAATCTTTTATTTTTCAATATCAAATAACTAAGAATATATACTTTAATAATGACTTCCATCAACTTTTTAATTAATATTATTTTTTAATTATAAGCTGTTCGTTTTCTGTTTTGTTATTGTTGTTGTTTTTTTGCACGACTTAATTAAAAGGTTTTCGGTTGTATATATATATATTTTTTTAATCCAGTGCTTTAAACAGACAAGTGTTAAATTGTAAACATGTTGTTGAATAATACATCTTGACACCTTTTAGGTGAGTAAGTCTCTTGGAGGAAAAGTAATTTAACAATCACCTTAATGACTATTCAGCACTCTATACTATAGCTATAAGTAACATGATATCTTACTTTCTCTTTATAAACCGATATGTAGAAAACAACAACAACATCAACAACATAAAAAAGGCATTGAGTCGAACCTAATTTGCCGGATTCCTCATCTTACCTCCGGTCTATCTGTCTATCTTTCTACCAATCTGACACAAACACATATATATATATTCAACCTACACATTACAAATTTTAATTAAGAATATCCACATTTCCTTCACATTAACACAATTTAAGACAACAATTGTGATTGTCTTGACTGATTAATTTCAATTCAATTGAGCGGAAACAACCTGTATTTTGAATTAATAAAAATCAAATAATGTTGAATAAATGGAATGTAAAAAAGTCAATTTATTTGATAGAAAATGTACTTAAGACATATATATAAAATAAACGATAGGGGAATGTAATTAAGTTTCAGTATAAACATTCCATTGAAAATTACAAACGAAGACATAACACCTGTTCCAGGTATGTACAGTAAATAAATTATCTTTGTCTCTACATACGGAAAACACAAAAAATTTAATAGAAATATAAATTGCAATAAAGTTGATGATAGACGATTGAAAACAATCAATTTTTCTGTGTAGAATCATATGGTGAGATAGTTTTGTGAGAGAATGGACAGGTTGTAGTCGCTATTGTTCTCAATGCGAATGTAAATCAAAACACATCAAAAATCAATTTGAGAATGTCATAGCTTTAGAATAGAGAGGAACGTTGCATTAATAAATAAGCGTTATTGTTTGAATGCTGACATTTTCTCCACTATTGTCAAAGCGACTTTTCATGGGAATAGTACAGATGGCTGTTTTTGTAAAGGTGGTAGCGTAATTATGTTAATTTAATAATTTTATGTTAGAATTTTTGTAATATTTTTATTTCGAAAAATTGTTGTAATAATACGGAAATATAGAATCATGTACGTATAAAACATATATAAAAGATAAGAGTTTGCTTCTGGTTATAATTTTTTATTATTTCTAAATATGGAGCTAGTCTCTTAGGGCATATATTTATAGACAATGAATTTATTTAATGATAGGGGAAATCTAAACAAGTTTACGACTTTAAATAGATGAGAAGAATGCAAATGACATGGTTGATTGTATGTTGGAATACTGCGGTAGTTGGTTTGTTGCTGTAATTTCAAACAACAACCGATAATTATCCAGGTTATTTTAATTTGTTTTTTTTTGTGTTGTTTAATTTTTGTGAAAAAAAATTCAAAACAAGACAACAATTTTATTTAATTATCATACAGTCGTTGTATTTATGCAAAATTTCACTATCTACACTTGGTATGATTTTATCTTTTTTTGATCAAAAACAAAAAAAAACAAAAAACGGAACCATTTGGTAGTAAAGATCAAAAGATAGAGAGATTGTTTGGAGCAGGTAATTGATCAACAGTAGAAATGAATTATTAATCCGGTTCTAAAACGAATTATTGCATGTAATTGTGACAAATTAATGGCAATTTTTCTTTAATTCTATTACCATATTGACTTGTTTCTCATTAAAAATTCTAATTAATCTTAACTAAAAATGATTGTTTATAATATTACGTTATCTTGATTCGAATTTCGTTAATAATAAACTTCCTTATTTTAATTTTAAGATTATTCGAAATTAGGTAGTTGAAGATCAGAACACGCCCATTTGCTACCGATTGTTTCTTTATTATTATTTTGTTTTTTTTGAGATAATCGTAGAGTCTAGAGCTGTCCATCAATTTCTGATATTATTTTGATAAAATTTCCCTCGATTAAACTTTATATTTTGTTATGTTAATTTTTTGAATATTTTTCCGATATTCTAGACGTTACAATTATATGTAACAGAATTGAATAGAAGAAATTACATAATAGCCATGTTGGATTATTATTTTTGTTGTTGTTGAAATGCCGGCATAACGAATCTGGTCAGATTTTTGCTTTTATTCTATTCTACTATAATAGAAGTATCTCATATTTAAATTATTAGAAAGGATTTGTCTGCATGACTGACACGAACCAACTGGGAAACTAGCAACGATCAAAAATGTCAGTTTCATGGTGGTTGTTGTAAATCAACATATCTCTTTTACCACTGTTTGGTGAATTTAACTGAATTTGTACAGATTAAGGACAGTAAAAAAAAAAATAAAAAACACGATCTGTTCAGTTATGACATATATGACGAATTTAATTAGTTCCATCATCTATGAGAATCTTGATCTACTACATAAATATTAACAAGAAAAAAATGATAATGTCTAGAATAGAACCCGTTTAAATAGCATGTCAGAATTGTGCAATCTAACATGGTAGAATAATCTGCCACTGTTGTTTAACTGTAGAGAATTAAATGAGTTTTTATAATGCATTTTATTCATTGTGCTTTAATACGCGAATTCTTTTTGAGATCAACGAAGCACAAGAATAATTTCATAGTTTTTGAGATGACAGCCGTGCCTTCAGGACATCTACTGTCCGTTTTAATAAAAGACGTACGTGCACTGACTGTATAATTATCCTTGGATTTCAAATGTTTTTCTCCATTTTTCCGTCATTATTATTATTAGTATTAAAAATGTTTTATTTTTTTTCTTTAAAAAAAAAGGCAGGGTAGTAAACTAGCTCTAGTTGATTGAGAAGGCAGACATGGGCCTTGTATTTATTTCTAAAAAATCATCTAATGTCATATCGTCTAATTTAAATGTAAATTCAACTATCTATAGGTAGGTATTTCTACGAATTTCTCATCTTTAGAATGCAATAAACGATTCCGTAACTAATAAACAAAATTAATTTTTATGAAAACTTGTTTATTAATAAATAAGGCTTTTGTTTTGGTCGAATGGTTTTGGGTTAGACGATTAGGAAAAAGTGGCAAATAAATTGCTGACGTTTAATCTTCAAGAAGGTCAATGTTGTATCGTTTTTTTGTGTCTGTGTGTGTGTGTGGAGGTGGCTCATTAAGAATGATTTCGTAGAAATTTGGTACATTGATATATCGTAAATTGCGTTTCAAATTAAATAAATTCGAATAAATATGTCGGTATTTAGTGAAATAACTATCGGACATTCCAAGAATAATTTCAGTATTGGTAGAATATAGAAAAATTACTTGCGGTTAGTATTAGTCATATCGGTGATATTAAATCTGTTAAATGTTTAAAAGTGTAATTTTTTTCCTTGAAAAGTGGAATTTCTCAAAGGCATACCCATTATTTCTTTAATTTTAAACCTAAAAATCCATTGGAACGACATAATCGCGCGTCGTTTTTATACTCGCGATGTTTTACGAGCGACTACGCGCGGCTAGTGTTATGTCGGAATAACACGACCCATACTCGGCAAGCCAAGGCCCAGGCTCGGCAAACGGCCTGCCAGCCATTTCGGGCTGCGCTAGAGATAGTTGGTGCGTTCCCACTAATTGTCGGTAAATCCATAGGAGAATGCGATGATCGAGCTTCCACAAGTCCGAGCTACGAGCCAGGATCACCAAATCACGCGCCGTGGGATTCTTGCTTTAGGCAACCAAATGCTTGTAAAAAACATGATCAATATCGGTCGTAGCATTAACTTCTGCGTATGACCAGTCGTGACAGTTCGTTTTGTTAAAGAAAGATTCAATACTTTTCATCCCACACGGGGCATTTCGGTTGCCTGTGTGTTGCCCTAGAAGACCTGTTCGCGTGCAATTCTTGATAAAAATACAACTTTATGGATATCTTCTATGTCTTGGGTTTGATATTAACTCATTTGTTCTTATATAAATTTTGTACCTTCAGTGTTAGGACGTTTAGGTTGGCTGAAACAAAATAGTTGGAGTTTGGAGTATAATTGCACAATTATCAAAATACCAAACAAAATCGTTGACTAATATTCTAGAAAGACTTGTAAGTGCTGATTCACACTTGCGGCAAAAGTACGGTCAACGGTCGGATCACCCTTCAGTCAACATCGTTTATACACGATCAAACTCCCACAAGTTAACGGTATAGAATGAAAAATTCACCTTCTTCTTGGCAGTCATACGGTGTCGTTTACTTTGTTACTGGTAATTCGAGTCGTCGGCAAATTCTAAACTGTAACCTGACTGTGTTTTGATTGCAAATGTGAATCGGCTCTAACATTATTCTTTATTGTTTTAATTTGGTAATAAATAAGATCAACATAGACGCTCATCTTGCATTATTAAAATCTAAAAGTCTGTAGACGTTGAAATTCAGTTAATTTCGACAGCACAAGCTTGTGCAATTGAATCTCTCTCCAACATTTCTGTCAGTAGTGATGAAATTCGTAAAGTTCTATAATCGATTCATTTTTAAAGTGTTAAGAGCTTGCTGAAACTTGTTAGTTTTATAGACAAATACCCGTCTAAGGAGCAGCTTAAACACAAATATTAGATAGTGGAACAATGATCAATATATGCATTCCTAATCAAAACAAGGAATGATAATACACAAACATGTCATTTAAATAGGTACCCTCAATTTTAATGAAAACGAATAAAATCTATATAGTTATTTTAGGTAGGTATATAGAACAATTCAAATGCAATAACAATAAATGCGAATATGGTGCGGTGAGGATCTATTCAATACTACTGATTGGAATATAGAATAGAAACAAAGCATTTCAACTCGATAAATTCAACCGACATTTAACAATAGCTCTTGTCAGTATTTACACAAACTGGTAGGTGCTGTTGCAATTCCGATTATCGAATAATACACTAATTTATGAATAATAAATGTTCATATAGATTAAATTGATAATGTCAATCTAAAACATGTATATAATACATCTTGTATGTTTTTACTAATATTTTATTACTATATATACCTATATATATATAGATGAAGATCATTTCATGTCAAAAATTTCAATCTTAATTAAACAATTTGTCTAATTAAATAAACAATTTCCAGACATTATGCTCATTAGTGAAATTCGTATATATATATATAATTTATATATTCATAAAAAACCGGAAATAATCCGTGTCTCTATATGTGTGTGTGTCTGTGTGTGTTAATGAATAGGAAAAAAGACTATCAATATTGTTAAAACATTTTAATTAATTGTTTCTCCATTCTATTCAACAACGAAAATTTACCTGTTTCACAAGTAAATTTGAATATGATTAAATTAAAAATACATAAATTCTAATTTAGAATTCGAATAACAAAAATAAACTTGTTTGTTATGATAACATTTAGAATCAACTACATTCAATTAAAATTTGTTATAAACATAATTCGTAAAAGATAACATGAACAAGAAATGTGTTTGTGTGGTCGTTAATGGGAAACCTTGAAAAACAATGCTATAATTAAGTTAATTATTTATCTAAAGGTAAGTACAGATTACACAACAAAATGTTGCAACGGATGCTGGCAACTTTCATTGGAATACTCGTTTTCAAACGTGTTGCTCGGCCAAACCAAACTCGGTTTTGAAGTTAAAATGGAACCAACAACTGCTGCTGCTAGTGCTTCCCATGTCCAATAACGAAAAAAAAAGATGGTGGCAGGCACAGTTTTTCTAAACTTCTTTGCTTAGTAGCCCCTAAAATCACCGAAACTGCTGTCAAAAAGATAGGCAGTTGCTCTGCGGTGTCTCCCACATTTGACGCGTATCAACTGGTTACTAGTTGACGGGGGATACATGTTGCCGACATTTTGTTGGCCGGTCTGTATTTACCATAAAAAAGTTGGGTGATTTTCTTTTTTCATTATCAATTTGTGGTAATAATAAAAATCATTATAATATGAACGAATTTTTCCAATTTTCTAAATGGAAATCTGATAGAAATACGTCTCGAAGTCCTAATGTTATTTCAACTATAAAAGTCTAATGTTACATAGCAAACTAGTGGGGCATTAATTTTTTGATTTGTTAAAAATTCCCAATCATTGTTGGAATGTTGTTAGTAAAATGAGACGTTTTATCGTGGAAAAGGATCGATGAACAAAATTAAAATAATCAAATTCGAAATAGAATTTTCATATCGTGATATATGAGAAAGGACTCTAAATAATTATTCTGTTTTTATTTTATTTTTATTTTTACGTTCTCTACCATCATGTCGATGCTTTATTATAAAGAACAATCGAAATACAATAAAACTGTACGTATCAATTGAAAATAAAACTACAATCGTTCTACTGTTTCTACATACATAATAATAATAATAAGAACAGTCTGAACAATATGTGAAGAATATTATACATCCTCTCTCGCTCTTCAGAACAAACAATATATAACATACAACAATGTTACGCGTATATATTGCCACTTAACAGACCTATATGCACATTTTCTACAAGAGTCTCAACTTGAATGGACACGTGCTTTTATTGTGTATCTCTCTATCTATCTATCTGTCTGTTTGGAAAAACCCCTATAGACACACAGTAGATCTGACAGATAAAGCTTTTCCGGTAACAATAACAATGAATTTTAATTTTCCGTTATGGATTACATTTACAATACACAACATGCAATTTCAGTTTTAGCTTATTGTTCAATTTCTGTGAGTAGTTTATAGTTTTTCAACTTTTCCAGTGTATCAACTAAAATTGTAAAATCGTTAAATTGTCAACAGAAGAACTGTTTAAAGCTGGATCGATTATTATTATAGGGTGCGTTTACACTTGATGCACGTGCTGCATGCGTTACTACATCCCTCAAACGGATTAGTGAAACAACGGAGGTCTATTCAACCGACCCGTGCAGCATGCATCTTTTAACGGACGATGAATTGAAAATGCACGCACAAGTGTAAACACGCCCATTTAAGTCAGTGCGGTGAAGTTTTTGTAAAACTATAACATTTAGAGCTTGTTTTTCTATGATTATGGGGTGTTTAAGTCTTTTAGAAATTCTGATTCTTCTTTAGTTTTCTTAAACAGTATTTGTTGTTGAATAATACTAGAATCGGTCAAATTTTATAGGTCTGTTGTCTAAAAATTCCCAAAACTCTTATAGTCTGTTTGTTCTATTTTGGTTGACTTCACTCTAAAATAGTAAGATCTACTATAATAAATTGAAAAACAACTATTATCGGTATTTGAGCAGTGAGATGCTTGAATCTTTGATGACCGAAAGAAAGGAGTGTTCATTTGAAAGTCATTCAAGTATTAGTACTTTTGATTGTATTGGAGTCAAGCTCACCTTTATTTAACTTCTGGAGAGTTGAGAAGTGCGATTAGATTAGATTATAATGGTTGTTAAGGTTGTTTGGCCATTGTAGCCCTCCTGAACTGCGACCACAGCTGATCTATTGTTCTTAACCCTCCATCTATTGATATCCCAGAAAAGATATCTTTCTATTTTTCAAGCAAAGCTAACTATCTCTCTGGAAGACTTCTTTGCCACTTCAGCAGGTGATACAGTTACACTGCCTAGGTTGGAGAGTCTTATGTGGGCCAAAGCGTCATATTTGCATAGTATGTGTTCGGAGGTTACGTTGTCCGATCCTCATAATCGACATCTCTCACTGTCTGCTTTGCCCAGCGCCCAATGCCGAAACGTGGAAGGACAGGGGGGCTAGGTCTCTCAAATTTCATCATGTCTGCTTTGCCCAGTTTTTTGAGCTGGTATCTCACTGGGTAGCGTTTAGTTAAGAGTCCCGTTCTTAGTTCGTTCCTACTTAGGTCGAAAAGCTTTCTAGTATTCTGAGGCAATAAACCTTTTGTCTGTCGCATTCCTGGACATTGTCTCTAGTGGAGCATTTTCCTGCTCCATTCCCACGCACAGATTTCCTGCTTTCTATGGGTCGAGAAGTGTTATAGATGCTTGAATCTTTAATGACAATCGACTTAATCGAGTATTAGGCTTGTATCAATAAAATTCTTCCAATACTTTTAATTTTATTAAAGTCAAGTTTACCAAATTAAATTACATCAACTCTAAGTTAATAATGTACATAAATCTAATTTAGTGGAAAACACCACGAAATCAATTGGATTTCGTTCGCTTTATACGCAAACTCTCCCGAATTCCTCCAAATCTCATCTATTTCTTTAATTTTTCCTTTAAGAATGCAAGAATGGTCTTAGAATATCGTCAATTCTGTTCCTCATTAAGTATAACAACATTTGACAGTGTTATTGTCATAAAATTTGACATGATTGAATGTTTTTAAAATCTTGATATCCTCAGGCTACCATCAAGATATGTTTAATAATAAAACGAGACCTGACTGATAGACGTCATATATATAATTCATATCAATAAAAGGTTTTATCTTTTGTAATCTAATGAATATAATTTGATTTAATTTGATTTAAACAAATCCAACAGAAATGGAATTAGCGTGAATCCAACTATAATGCAATTCAATTGTATAGGTAAAACAGTTTATTTGAATTGCATTGACTTCAATTTCATCTCGTTGTATTATAGTGAAATTTACAATCTTAAACCAAACTCAATTATTTTACTCGTTTCGTTTATTGCCAGAAGCTGAAATAAGAAGCTGATTTTTGTCTTTTTGTCCACTTTATGTCGATGGAAATTGTATTTTAAATAAACAACAACAACAAAAAAAAATATGAAACAAACAAATTTGCTTAGGGTAGGGTAAGTTATTTTAATTCAGTTTTAATACAATAATGATAAGTTTCATAAAAGTTTTTAAGTTGTTGTTCAATGAAAGACTAAAAACAAGAAAACTTGAAAAGTTTCAATTTTATACACACTGGAAAACTTCTTACAACACTTATAAGACATTGCTTAAAAGTAGCAAAACTGTTAAGCTGTTTTAGTTAAAGAAGTTCTGATAACTTTAACATCAATCCAACGAATCGTTATCAAAATATTTATATGTTTCTATTGGTATAAATCGAAATTTTTTACTTCATACGTACGGTTTCTTTACGTAGCTTTGATCTTTATTGACTATAATTAACGAAATGTTCAAGTAAATTTATGATGGATAACATAAAATAGTCCTTTGAATTGTTGCTAGGCGCAACAGTCATGAACCTCTTGTGTGTTCTGTTTTCTTGTTTATTTTTACATTATCATCTTAATGTCCTCAGTGATTTCCTGTTCAGATATGTAATGTACCTGACCACAAATATAATTATTGTTGAGTTAGATCAATTACCATTGATCGTATATCAATAAGGGAGATCAATTAGATACTTGTATGATCTACCAGGGGGCTGTTAGTATAGACTAGACATACATAAAAGTCATATAGTTTTGATATTATCGATATTATCAATAAACAAGTTATATGTTATTGTAAATCTATCAAAACTATATTCTATCTTGTTATATTATAATGTAATACTTGTATAAATGATGACCTATGATTGATCTCAATTTATTTAATTCCAATATACGAGTTGTTTGTTATAATTCACAATATTTCTCTTATTGTACAAGTTGCTTGTTGTTTATAGAGTAATAAATAATAATCTAAATTAATGATGGAAGTATATGATATTGCAGTTGATTTTCAAGTATACTCATAAAATTCCACTTTAAAACGATGAATTTATTAAAGGATTAACTAATTAAAAGCACTGATGAATCTATTCAAACAAACTACGTGAAAAGCGGCCAACATAATCCTCTTAAAAATAAGAATTAGAGAGATTTTATTGTTTCTATTATTATTATTAGTGATAATAACATTATTATCGATTTTCATAGATCTGTATTGTCATAATTGTAAAAGTAGGTAAATTGGGTATGTCAGGTATTGTGCCGTATTTATCAGAGTACCGCATATTTAGTCAATCCACTATGTAAAGTCAGATGCACATTGAGCCGTAGGCGCAACACGGAATAGCACATTAATGTGCGCTTGCGCTTGTTCGTCTTTTTCTGCCTCAACGTTGGAACTAACGTTCGTTCAGTGTATGTGGCGAATAAAAGAATTAGAGGTCCTTCTGGATCAAAAATACACAGGTTGAGAACTAGATCACTGCAGAGACACGCCTACATTATCAACTCGTGCGCCGTGGATAGTCAGATCTAATGATGCTACTGGATAGTTTTCCACTCCATTTTTACAAAGTGAATTCTATTGGCTAATGTAAAACCCCCTCCGATTAATCGGACATCGGCAAAAGTCGAGCATGTTACCAGCCTGTGTATTTTTGATCCAGAAAGACCTCTAGTGCCAACGTTTGGGATTTTGTCTCCACACATTTCGCTTATATTCGTTGGAACTATCTGAGCTTAGCCACAGTGTTTGGACGTTTCCTCAAAACTACCTTGACGAACACAATCGTTACGTTGGCTTCAATATGCGGAGCTAGCCTAATAACTATACAAATATTTTTATAGACATGTCATTTGATGAATATTAGGGTTTTGAATATGGTAGGTACGGCACGATACATTATTGCCTTGCGCTCTTACGAAAATTTCTATATAAAATACACGATTGTAGTGCACGTAACATTAATATTTATGATACTTTTGAAAATAAACTACTTCTATCGTCGATTTTATTAAATATTTATTCCAAAATAAAGACATTAGAATGACTGAAATTACCAACAATTTAGGTATAATTTAAGTGAAATGTAAACTTTTAAATTAAAAATTCTCCAACATTCTATAATATTTATTTGACTTTCTTCAATCTAATTCAACCAATAATATTTATTCATGATAATATAACTGAAAAACATTAAGTCTTAATTAAAGTTTTCATTAGAAGTGTCGACGTTTTTGTTGGAATGCGCTTGGCTTTTCGTATTAAATTGCCTATTAAATAAACGAAAGTGTAAGCATTTTGTCGGAATTTTACGATGAAAAACATTTAATTTTAAATTATATATTTGAACGGCTTGAAAGTTTAAATATATAAGAAGAGAGGCAAGGCAGCAAGCAGTAGTAGAGAGTATGGCCATGTGCGATAACAATAATTCTCATTTCTCCTACAAAACTGAATCAATTGTTATTACTTTTATAATTAAAACATTGATATGTTGATTCTGAAACGTTCGTTGGAAATGTAGAAAATTAAATTGTCTTCATCTTCATATTTCACATTCAACTTTTAAAATGAAAAGTTTGTAATTGAGTTAAATGGAACGAGAAAAAAAAAACAAGTTATAATTCAGGTAATTTATATCGTGAAATGTCGGTTAGTTGCGTTAAATGTCAATGGAAAATCAACTAGAATTTTAAATTTTGTTATTAGAGATGATATAGTGATCTTAACCACAAACGGAAATTTCTAATTTCGATTAAATCTAATAAAAGTCATAAGGCAAGAAAGTTACAGGATATTATGTCAAAACATCATCTTTAAAACTTTTGATATTTCTCAAACAGAAAAGTCAAAGCGTTTACAGTGAAATTGGTAGAGTGCTCTGACTGGAATAAATACACCTGCAGCTGCGGTAGGGATTCCGTAACAGCGCAAGAGTTGGAATAGTGGGGACGCTCCCTACGGTGACTTATAGTTTGGTTCTGGAATTACTTAGTAGACATAAAAATCAGTTGATGGACGTATGTTTTATTTCTAATTTGTTAGTTTTGGTTGGTTCTATGATGAAAACTAGCTGAAATAGAAATTTTGCAATTATCATCCTTTCTGTTTTATATTCGTTTTCGTACATAAAAGCCAAAAGAAACAAATGTCTATCTATTTAAATAAATTACAGTAAGACCAATTCAAAGCATACAAAACTCTTTTATGATCTACAAACGAACCCTTTCAATATAAATATTTGTGGAATGTTTTACAAAATTGTAATAGTCAGCCTTTGATGTTGTCGGAATTGAATTCCATTATTTCCAACTTTGATAATTCCAATTAATAATTTTCAATTTATTGTCTCTATTTTTAAATCTATGTACAATGTACATACATACAATGCAAACTGTGTTGAGAGGGTGAGTGGAATAGTTGAATAATTCAAGTGATAACAACATAAAAATACCTTGACCATGTACAAAGCTATTTTAAATCAGCTGGTGTACGATATTATCGGTTGCTATACTGTCGTTAATAACGTACCAGCTAGCCATTATTGCTAATGTATGTAATTAATTTAAACACTTCCAACCAAGTTTCTAATATCACAACGTGCACTGTATATCCCCACAATTGGTAAGTTGGTTTCATTTCAACACATTCAAAATGAAACGTAAGAATTCCAAAATACTTAAAAGTTGGATTATAATAAAAACTTTCTTAAATCGTTTCCATTACAAGTTTTATTTTTCTTTTTCAAAATACTAAAGTTGCTTTAAGCTCAGCTAATTATTGTAATCCTTAGAAAGCGTGCCACAACCGTTTAATGTGTGCATCGCCTAATTTATAGTAAATCTAGGATTAACATCTATGTGATAGGTGTTTCTTGTCACACTTATTCAAGGATTTTGTTGTGGTTAAATTTAACATTGTTGTGTGGTTGATGTTGTTATGAAGGATAAAAACTTAAATTTTCTTAAATTAGAGGTCATAATAGTTTAGGTATATTCCTTAGTATAGTAGTTGTAGTAGTAGATTAGTGTCACTCATACATTATAATTTTCGTTTTTGAATACCCTCTACTATAATCTCCCTTTTGAAACTAATCGGACAAATATATGGTGAACTTTGTTTTAATGATACATATACAGTGGAACATGTTACCTTAAATTAGATAAACATGGAATTTACATTTTAGCACATTTTACATTGTCAAGACATTATCTCGGAATTCAAATGTATCTTTAAACATTGAATTAATTTACAACAGAAAAATGTCAAACTGTAATCGTATCGTGATAGTTGTAGAACGGGCAATTATTTAAATTCTTAAAATCACCGTATAGTCGGCCCAGTTCGGCTTGACCAACTGTATGCTATCAAAGATACGTTCAGTTCAGCTACCTTTGATTCTTACAGAGCTTCTAAAGTTGGATACAACGTTTGGTTTAGTTAATTGTTAAGAAGGATGAAGCGTACTCAATAAAAACGAGATGAGAAATAATTAACCTACAAAACCTCACGATAGGTGATCTATTTTCTTTAAAATACAATTTACAAGAGAAGTTCTCATGATTTCTACAGTTAAAGTTGAGAACTGTGTGTGTTCTCGCGCACGTTCATCACGCCATTATGACTTGAGTAGCCATTTTTGCGGTCCATGCTGCAGCGTCAAGCTGGCCAAGTACGAGACGGTTCATTATAAGCTTTTACAAGAGTTTGTCTGTCCACACAAGGATAAACTTTGTGTTATACTAAGAGAAGTCAAATTCAATCAATAGTTTCTATTACAGTCTACAAATTTTGCAAACTTCTCCAAAATAATAGTTATCCGGCCTGGCTTTAATTTACCGACCGTAATCAAATGTGTAAACATCTGTTTTGACAGGTTTACACAGTTTCGGTCCAATTGCTATCGTAATAATAACAATCTCTCTCTTTTGCACCAATAAGATTGTAAAGTTGGTTGAGCCCAAGAGTTCAAATTAACTAATTCCCACACAATAGTTCCAATTACAAAGTTACCAATTTCTTCCAATAACATATTGTATAGTTTTTTTTTTGTTTGTTTCGGTTTTATTATCTAAGCAAGCAAATAATTTGATCAGACTAACAGTGGTGAAGATATATACGATTTGGTTAGTAAAAGACATTTAAACAGATTAACAGCCATGATTCAAGTCTTTGTAATTAGTCTTGTCCAGTTTGGTTACAGTGGACGATACTTTATATACAATGAATGGAAAGTTTTACTCGTATTCTCTAAGCTTTTAGGTTATTCACTGGATCAAAAGCTTCACACTTTCAAAACTTATGTATAATAAAGGGATTTATACTTGTAGTTTTAGTATTTGTATATGTTTATAGAACAATAATATAACAAAAGAGAATTTGTAATCTATTTTAAATCAAATATTCTATAATTGTCGGATACAATACAGTTTACAAAATATTCAAATACCAATTTAAATTAATCTGAATGGTTGAAATTATCTCTATTTAAGCTTCTTACCCTTGTTAAATGTATTTACATAGGATAAACTAATTATTCTAGCTAATATTTCATTAAATACTGTTTATTTATTTAACTTTGTAGCGTTTTTTTTGTTGGATTTTGAAAAGGAAAAATTATCTCATAATTTCAACCATCTGTTACAGTTCGTTATTTAAAATTAAAAACTTTAATTATTGTAATTTTTAGTTTAATTATAAATCAAGTTTAAGAATATTTTGCCTATAACTCAATTGTGGCAACTTGAATTGCAACTGCTGTTCTGTTTTAATAGTCATTTCAACAGTATACTAAATCACAACCATACCATATGTAGACTTTTTCCTTCTACCATTAACATCTTAATTAAGTATGTGATAATTTATGGCAATTATTTTAATTTAATATCCACGATATACGAATTTTATTTATTTATTTTTTGTTTGTTTGTTTGCGGTAGCTTCAAAGCTTTGTTGTTAAATTGATCGAAGAATTAAAGTCAACTATTGGAAATTTGTTGACTACAATTCCCATTAAATTTTGTAATTACATATAGAACAAAACCAAATAGATGTTGAGCTGTATTGGCATTAATTAGGTCTAAAATAATAATGATAGGAATACAGTTTGTCTGCAGTTCGTCGTTCACAGTTTGATAATTAATTTCGAATTCTCTAAATCGTTAAATAATTTAATACAAATCTAGTTGGTTTCATTTTCAAATATTATATTCAATGATAATAATAATAATAATAATAAGTTAGTGATGTTGGAATATTAATTAAGATGTCAGTTTACTTTTGGTTGTATGTTTTCTGAATTGTCGTCAAAATACAGTTTCTCTTTCTGTTACATTTACATTTCGGTTGACAGAGACATAACATAGTTTACAATTAATGAAAATGTTATTATCTTTAACGGTAAATGTGAAGTTTGTCGAGGTAATGTACCACTAATAGTTAAATAAATATGTGATGGTTGAGGGTAGTAATGAAAATGTAGCAACATTCACCCTAACTAGAGCGACAGTCTTTCATAATTTTTACGTACTACATGCCCAGCATGTCTCTTGTTGAGATTTATTCACTTATAGTATGTTGATCTGGATTTGGTCGACTTTGCTTTCAAATCGTGGTATTATTTATCACACCATATACTTCAAATCTTCTGCAAGATAGATAGAAACAGGAAGCGTACAGTTTTCTCTCGCTCGATTCCTGAGAGACACGTAGTTTATTTTTGTTACCAAAATTTCAAGAAGTTTCTGACCTGACCGGGCCACCTGCAGTTTATTTTAAGCAAAATCCAAATCGGTGTATTATAATTATTGTGTTTTAATCTGTTCTCTCTCAATAGAATTGGTTGACGGAGGTAGCTCCCTTATCAGTCCATTAATTATGGTTTTGCCCAATACTTGAAGTCTCAAACACCGATTTTGGCCACAATCTGAAATTTTTGTTGTTTGTTTCATTCCTAATCTTATCCTAAGTCGTATATCAATATATGGTATTAAAGAGAAGAGCACAATGGGAGCGGTGATCGCTATCCTCCGGCACAGCGGGAGGGGTGATCGCTACTCTAGCTCCAGGTTGGCTACGCCACTGGACACTTGTAACTATAGAGGTCCTCGAAGCTACAAGTTTTCAAAACCTGTAGATACACATTATTTTTACATTAACACCTATTTTTGGCATTTCTGGGTTGTTTAGGGAAACATTCTTGATTCTTGAATACCCCTAGGTCTTAGATTGCTGTTTTTCCTAATGTATAACTTATATACTTTGGTCGTGAACTGTGTAAAACTTGGTTAGTACCTGGAATGTAAAATCGTGGAAACACCTGTCCCAGTGGTCACTAATTTGACAATAGGGTTACATTTATTATTTTTAGATAATTTGTTAATACGACCACCACGAAGAATTTTATCAAAAACTTTTTATAATTTGTCCGTTGACAAATCAAGCAATTAGTTTTATGTAGGGTGATGTTAAAATGTATATTTGATAGAACACACCTGTATTCAATGGTACAATAACACAATATAACCAACCGACTACCAACGTCGGTGGTCTCATTTCAAAACACCTGCTTTCTTGATCAGTATAGTAGTAGTAGACTTTCAATATCATTTACTACTGGAATTAGTAATTTTTCTCAATCTCACCTCCACCCCTTTTGCTTTATTACAATATTTGTGTTGGATTAAAGAAGTAATTTTATTTGAGCGGTAATTTCTGTTCATCTGTTATTGGTTGTTTAATAATAGCAATCTTGGTGAAACAGACTATATACTCTTATGTATTATGTAAATTCAGGATTAACCCCTGTGGTATAACTTAAATTCAATTGATTTCCGTTATCGATCTATGTGAAACAGACAATTATACTGGACAAAGTATAGCTTTCCAACTTAACTTCAACATTGGTAACAGTTAGTTGATTTAATTGACTGGTAGTTGGAGACTCTTGAATTGTCGGTTTATAGCTTCATGAATTTTTCAAGCTTTTCCGGTACTGAAACTAAAAGGGTTGTCCTTTTTAATTAAGTTTAATCCCTGGAAGGTTCACTTTATTATGCAATCTAACCAAAACGAATTGAACTAGTTGACACAGGTGTATTACATAGTTGGTAAATTTAGGTATAATCCACAGTTGTTAGTAGATGGAATTTTCGTAAAAGAAAAACTAAATTGGAAATTTTATCTAATAAGAAACTTGTTGTTTGTGTTCAATAGAAATCGTGTTTAAATAATTATAAAAAAAGAAGAAGATGAGACAATTTCTAAAATCAACAATGAAGAATATTCTTTTATTGAATACAAAATAGAGAATAGAGGATTTATTGTGGGAAGACTATAGTTTTCAATTCTTGATTGATGATGGAATGTTGATGTTATTTTGTAATTAGTTTTGACGTTGGCATTTGACCTGAAAATCATGACTGTTTTGTGTTATAATTTCCTGATTGTCATCATTATCATTGAGGGGATGGTGAGAAATAGGACATCCACTAGTGACCTACACACCTTGATGATATTGACTGATATATATGTATGTATAAAAGGTATAGATGGATGCTTGCGGCGGTCAGTTATATATAATCTATCCCTTTCTATTCATCTCTAACTAACGATCAGTCTAATAATGCACCGTCACGCGTCCGACTCACGAATTGTGTTAGCGACAATTTACCTTAACGAGCTTTGTTTACTGTGAACAATTACTGTTGACTATATGGCGAAATTATGTTCGGTCTGTGTATACGATCATATATTTCTATACATATGTATATATGTATAGAGACGTGGACATAATTATGAGAGATATTAATTCTCATTCTGCTGACATCCCAATAAACAGTCAATTAACTAATATTTTATTACAGAAAGTGATCAATTTGTATTCAACTTGTGCAGCAAACGCTCAACAACTGAACTCCCTCTACTTTGTTAAACTTTTTTTTTTTTAAACTAAAACTCCCAAATGAGAACTCGAAATGGAAAGATTGTAGATAGCAAAGTTAAGAACGATAACACAAGTCAATTTAAACATCTTTTGTATCTTTGTAGATATGAAACAGTATTTCCCATGACAATATATTTATTCAATATTCATAACGTTTTTTTTTTTTGTCATCCTTTAAAATTAATGTCGAATTCTCTCTATTTTTCATAAACTGACTTTTACAAAATTACGATATTTTCCAAAGATAAACCGGAGGTTATGATTTAATTGAAGTAGAATAAGTACACAACACTTGACCTTTCATAAACCAATAAGATCTTCGATACAATTCTTTAAAGTAATTGACGAGCATGTTTTCCCAGCATTCCGTGGTGTAATTCAATTACATTTCTAGATGGAATCACAACGAAACATTGAGAAAAGTTCGGTTTTATCGCTAAACAACATAATGTTGAAAGACTCATAATATAGACTGACTACATTACATCACAATTAGATTTTATTTTACCAACAATACAGTACGTATTCCAATTTTATTATGAACGTGAGAAATTCAACAATTTTTTTTAATTATAATTTTAATGTGTTTAAAATAAATTTTCAGTTATTGTAATTGTGATGATGGATGATTGTAATGATGACGAAAGGTTCCAGATTAAGGTCAGATTTAATCTAACGAACAGCTCTCTCTCTCTGTATATACCTTCAAAAAAACGTGATCCCAACAGTTTGGAAAAAAACTTCAGAAACTGATTGTGAGTCTCGTCTGATGTCACGACAGACTGTCACGAGAAGGTTTGATTTTCTGTATGCAACTGCGTTCAGATTGTCGACAGTGAAAGTGATCTCCAACAGTCAATATTCTTCACAAAAAAAAAACTTTCATAAAAATAGAGCCTTATATGGTCGAATATCAAAGAATCTGTCTATATCAAATATAGTTAATTTTAAGTTTGTCTTTAAAGCGACAGATGTCTATCATTCTGTTCAACCGTGTTGAATGTCTGTTAAAATTCAGTAAAGTTGACGCTTAGACAAGAGATCCAGATATTTTAACGTTTACTCAAACCTTGAGGCTATACCTTTTTTTTTGTGTTTAATTCCATCCATAATAATTGCCTTTTTTTTTTTGCTTTTCTTACATATTTCCATTTTACAACTTGTATTCCACGATAGATTCGTTCCTACAACAAAGGAGTCGATGTGAAAAGAAGCATTGACAGCTTGCAGGCAGTCGTGAAGGTTTTGTTAATGAACGTGAATATCTTAACCGTGGTGGTCTATTCAGTATTGGTAAGCGTAGGTGGTATTGGCGGATTAGCGACCAAGACCATTATTTATAACGAAGATTTAGTGACAAAAAGTAAATCATTCAAATCATGACACACAGTATCGCTTCATTTTTAGATTGGAACTAATTAATACCATGCGGTGTTAGAAGAATCGATTTCAAACTGACACTATAATCGTGCAGTGCTTTAATTTTCGCTGTTTTTTTTTTCGTTCATATTCTCGACGTCAATATATGAGTAACAATAATTAACTACTCAACGATCATATGTCCGGAAATAATCCCAAACTAAAGGCTAGGAACGTAAATTCAGCTAAATCCAATGTATACAATCTGCCCGGGATTGGGTGCTATACACGAACGGAACTTTATGAGAATTAAAGTTTAATTAATGCAATAGAACTATACTATAGTATAGATGAATATACTGAAATAGAGAGAGAGAGAGAGAGAGGAAGAAATATAACATTTTGGACTCAATATCGTAAATTTCTACCCTTTCCCTTTATGCTACATATAGGTCTCCCTGTCGGAGACCCATCAATTAACACGCTCGTATATATACGAGCTATGGTCTAATGAATCTTGTTAGGCTATGGCCACAGGTGTTTTCAATATATAATATACAATCCAGACATGTTAATGGTAACGGTCAGATTGTACATATGGTACATATGGTTAAAATAATATTTTGCTAAAAATGTTCGTTATATTGTTACGGTAATTACATAACAACGGACAATTCGAAAAAGGAAAAGTGATATAATCAATGGCAGGCGACAATCTGATTAATTAACCAGATCTATACTACCCTTTTGGTCGCAGTGATCGAAATCTACACTTGTAGAAAGGGGATAGAAATAAAAGTCTTAAGTACGTTTGCGGTAACATCTCACTAGTAGGTGAGTTAAGGCAGTCAGAAAGGCAGTTGCTCGTTTCTGAATAAGAGAAATGATTGTCAATTTTCACAAATTTGGTATTAGTAGGGAGACAATTACCGCTATATAATGTTCTCGAGATGCGAAATACGAAGAAATTTTTTTCAATTTGTTGCCCAAAAAAAATTAGGAAAAATCGTTAAAAGTAGGTCAATGTTTTAAAAGTCAACGCACTTAGTGAGCAATGAATTTCAAACTACCATGTGTTTCATACGTTTTAAAACGAATTGGGGGCGTTTTAAGGACTGTTTCAATTGAGGTGCCTTTTTATTGCAGTTTATTCCAAAACTGGTAACATTTAATTGTTTTGCTCTTTCTATTTGTCGTACAATGGTTGTTTTTTTAATTTTTTCCCCAGTTAATTCTAGGTAATTAAATGTGTTACAGGTGAATTTCATTTAGACGTAAAGTATTCCTGTAACGACAATTGTGGTCATTTTTTGGTAAATTAGAATTCTACTGTTGTTAAAACATAGTGTTGGCGACCATATGTAAGTAATCCAGTTTTCCAACAGCTGAAACAAAGTTGTAGGATTTAACCACATCTTTATGTCGTATATATATATAAACGTTGATTATAATGAAATTCTCCAAGTGGACTTTTACAACTCTAATTTCGTAAAGCATGGGTTATTGTGTTGTGAATTTAATAGTTGGTTGGAGTTTGTAATCTTTTCCAAAAAAATTCAGTTTAATATTTCTAGAATGACTGGTTCGATTGCAGTACATTTTAT
Organism: Lydus trimaculatus; assembly: GCA_037414755.1. NCBI lineage: Eukaryota > Metazoa > Arthropoda > Insecta > Coleoptera > Meloidae > Lydus > Lydus trimaculatus. Next base: position 52,600 of record JAZBGY010000213.1, on the reverse strand, counting down.
AAATAAATAGCCTCTAGGTCTATGATAATGTCAGTATTATATTTGTTTTTTTTCCTCGTCCCCCTATATAATTATTACTGAATTTTTTTTTATAAAACTTGATCATTTGTCAAAGTTAATTGGGCATGCTACTAATAAACGACGATGGAATTTTCGTGTTGTATATTTTATAACATTACAATAAAAATCGAATAATCGATGATAAATTATATACTTACAGTAGAATTTTTATTGATCATTGCATGATGCGTAAAAAAATATGCAAAACAGACACCACAATACAATTGAAATATCCTTAAAAAATAAATCAAAATTAAATCCTCACCTATCAGACATATTAATGAAAATTATTCTATACCTTTTATATACCAACATCAAAAATCCATTCACCGATAAGAAAATAAATAAAGATTTTAAATCGAATAGCCCCTCTGTATGATCATTGAATTAACAACAACAGTTAAATCTCATTATTTATCACCATGTAGGTGTCTATCTTTGATATTATTGAACCACAACCATCTTAATCCTTTTAACAGATAGTTGAATTAATTTAGCGGACAATGACTAAATCTGGACGATCATAAAATTGTTATCAATGCAAATTTTTACTCTACTATCATCAAATTGCTCAGCTATATATTTATAGTGTGTAGAGAAGTGGCGATTCTTCCAAAACAAAAAGAAAGAAAAATGTCTATATAGAGTTGTTTAGATAATGATGCGACACAACATCGGTCATTAAAACAGACAATGATGTATTGCTAGTTAATAATTTATAATGCTTGTTTTTACGATAAAAATTCTTAAAAATAATAAACTACCGTTTTCGTATAGGTACGACGTACATATGCCTATCTAACACATAAATCTTAATTAGTTTTATACCTGCGACAATTGTTAGTGTGTGTACAATTCTCATTAACATACAACCATTTAGGTTTATAATGTGTCCATATCAATATCGTTATTGTTGATTTCAAATCACCATACATTACCGTATAGTATATACAGATCGGAAATTCGGTAATTTTACGGTGTTGGCAATTCGTATATATACGAATAGAGATAAGCCTTTGTTAGTGTTTAATAAACACAATCAACTATTAGTTTAATAGAGACGGCATTATAGTATAGTCAAACTTTAGATTATTATCATCAAATTTCGACAATATCGTATTATTTGCACTATATTTCCCCATAATAATCTACCTTTGAATTCAATTTGTCTATCTTGTATGACTGGGGTATTATCACGCTAGTAATTGAAGGACTAGTGGAAAATGTTGTGCTTGTATAACTGGGATGGTATATAGAGAGTCCTTAACTTTGAACAAATACGGTCAAGTTGAATACAACACACTCGTCAATTTGCCAGCTTTCGCTCTCTTCTTACATTTGGGGCGAACATCAAATGCATGAAACAAGTTAGATGGGATAAGAACGCCAGAATAACTCTCCAATTACGATTTGGAAAATACACAACTATATAGAACCAAGTGGTGGTTTATAAATTTCCAGATTTTGTACTGAAATAGTGAAATTGTGATGTGGCATCTGGAATGTATTAACTAGAGGGATTTATGTGTCATCACTGTTATCTATTTGGAAACAGGGTTAAACATAGTAGTTTATTTAACAATAATTTCCAACAGTAGACAAAACCGGAATTTAGTTAATTACAACAAGTAACTGTACAAGTAACAATTTTAGTGCAGTTATAAAATACACATTAAACCACAAAGTGTAGTAGAACCAACGTTTGTACAAATGGGGATGTTTAGTTCTTAAAACCAATATCTCTTTTGTGACTATTACCCTCTTTTTTTCTGTTTTGAAAACTTTCAAATTACACGTCGCCACCAGATATTTCATAAGTTGTTGTTGCCTTACTACCAAAATGACAACTTCTATTGCATTTTTATTTCCACCCCTGTATAAATAAATTCGTTTCCATCTCACAATTCAATTATTGCAAATTTTCAATTACGATCTCGATTTAATTTCGAGCGATCATTCTTGAATATAACACGATTGTTACAGTAATTTTCATCAAGATTTTATCCAACTAACTATAAGGTACAGACCTATGGTTAGTTTAACCTTTACTTAACTTTATTGGTTCTGTCTCGAGAGGCCGTTCTGTCGATATAATAATTTCATGGAAGCTACCTGTTCGGTAAATCTCGACTATAATCACTAGAGAATCACACACAATGTTTGATATATGGAAACATAACAAATATTCTTGTAAATTCTACCATTCTCAGTTATATGATTAATGAATTTAAGTACTGGGAAATAACTAGAAAAACTCATAATTTGTTAATAACTATATAACACAACCCTAGAATTCAACTGATTGTTAGTTAATTAAATGGCAATTCTTTCTCTACATATTACCGTGCCTAAGGCAAATTTATATATTTGAAACATTAATACGTTGTTATTTTATAAGATTGATTATACTGAAAAATTGGCTAGAAATATGTGAGGGATATTTTTATATTTTAACAGTGTAGATAATTGCTAGAATTTAACCAACGAACATAAGTGGAGTTATATATAATAACCGCAATTTTTAAGTCTGTCTTATGATTTGTGGTTGATGATTAACGTTTTTTTGTAAGTTTGGGTAGGTAAAGGGATCGATTAAATTCCATTTTAGTCCAATTAAACAAAATTAAATCGAATGTTTTTTACGTTTATGTTTTGTATCTATAATAAATTGTTAAACTGTCATCTTTGTTTAAATTAAATATTTTCATCTTCAATCGAGATTGCCGTTTCTTTCCTTTCTTATTTTTGACAATTTTGGATTTCATTATATCACATTCAAGCTTATGCGACAGAAAACATTTCAAACCAGCCACATGTTTGAATGAATGAATGCCTTGACGCTAAACTAATTTAATACAAAACGAAATTCACGTCTGGCAATAACATCTGGATTTTGTGCTCAGGAAAACCTGCATTCGATTAGCTTGAGGCATTCACCATAACTACCATCACCACCACCACCACCTCGTTCCCGTACAATTAGCATGAAATAAAATAAGAAGACAATAAGCTTTTACAATTCTCGAAGGAATTGCTTATGTCACGGCTGTTCTGAACAACAATTTGTCAAATTTTGAGCCTTCGAATACAGTATATAACGACTATGCTGTTGTTGCTGCTGCTAGCTTTTTTTATATATATATGTGGGGGAGAATTCGTTGGAATACCCCAATCTGTACACGTGTGCCATAATCAGGCACGTGTACAGTAATGTAATCGTTTCTATACATTGGTATATTCCGTCGTTGAACTTTTTTCTTATAAGGATAATAATGCCACCAGTGTTGAAGCCATCGGCCGTTTAATCCTATTTTGTAATCTTGGTATATCTTTAAAATATCGGGGGTGAAGAATACAGCTGTTACCCCATAAAAATTGTAAATAGCAAGGATTTTTCTAAATATATAAATATACCTTTAAGCCGTTTTGTTTGTAAATTTACTCGTTTTTGTCTATGTAGAAAATCCTGAAGTGCATAATAAATACACAACCGCCCCCGTCTCAATGTTTCCCTTTATATTTACACAAGATAATTGTTTTGGTACTTGAAAAAAGCAAGCATTTCCATCACAAATGAGACAGCAATTAAAATTTTACAAATACGCTAATGCTGCGTGAGTCAATATGAAGTCGTTTAATATGAATAGAATACAGACTACGTATATCTAACAAGAACAAACCCTTTTGTTCAAAGCTTATATTTATTTTCATGACAAAAGTTGTTTTTTTTTTTGGATAGTAGATGTTAGTATGATCATCATAATGATGATGACGATCGTGTTTTATAGGCTGTTTATACGAGATAAACATCGATATCGACAAATCGTACACAAGATTCTCCGTTAGATTTCGTGATCGTCTTCACCATATTGATATTAAAATAAACAATGTTTACAAATATTAGCAATATGACTTGACAATAACCATTTCCTGGTTGAATTCAATTATTGTTGTTATTGTAACAATCGTTGAAGGTTTTTGTTCCGTTAGTAAAACGGTTAAGAAACGATCATGATTCTCTTGAATTCGAATTTCCAAATTATTTCAACAATATACGTCGACTATTTGGATTTGGTCGACTTAATTCTACAATAGCAACGACATTCTTTACTACACGGTAGTCGAGTCTACCAAATCAAAAAAAGTGGAGTATAAGTTCTAAAAGTTGTAGTAGATTTGAAAAGTAGGCAGAGCGACAACAGTAGGTAACCAAATCTCAACAATTGTCAATTATAAATAATTTATTTTCTAAACAAGTTACGAAACTCAACAACAACAACAACCACAAAGTCTTTATTTATTAATAAATTTTTCAACATATAAATATAAACTATAAATGGGAAAATCGTAAAATTTTTATAGATTTTCGAAATAGATACCTACACGTTATTCCAGCTAGATAGACGAGACTTTAATATTTTTTTTTTAAACAAATTTACGATCATTTTTGTACACAAAATCGAATTTCATAATCGCATTTTAATAATCCGCATAATACTATGATTTATGATAAAAATCTGAACTCATGACGATAATACGACATTCTGTTGTTGTAGGTTACGTATAGCAAATTGGCTGGAATTTCGGTATTTCGACATTTAACTTATTACCATCATGATATAATCATCTATTATCAGTTAATATAAATTGAGAATTATCTGGTACAAGTCAATTGATATTTACAGTAAATACACATAAGCATCGATGTAGGTATAACCGAGATAATGATGATGGTTGGTAGATCTGCGTATGATTTGCAGAGCAAACACACATGTTGAATATATAATTTAGTATCATGTTGTATATAGATGTATGCCGGCGATATTCTACCAACCTGTCAGTTTTACCTTATTATATACTACTCACTTGGGTTTGGCTTTTATTTTCGCTTCATCTATCTCTCTTTGTCTTTCATTTAACATTGTGTCGATCATCTGATTGATGATGACCACCACACCACACGACTTTACTTATAAAATGCCCATTCATTAACAGGCTGTTCTCACTTTTTTTTTTATTAATGAGCATCTATCGCTAAGGTGTTATCGATACCCACGCATTATAAAAATATTTATCATAACTAATTCGGAGTCACTCTAGATTTGAAGAAAAATAAAAACAGTTGTTGCAAATTGTAATTGTGACACATGATTTCCGTTATTGTACCCTTACACACATCCTCCCTTATTTCAAAAACATCCCTCTGTTTTTCGTTAACGAATATACATGTAGGTGAGTTTGTATAGGATTTAAGGATTTCCGAAATGGCTTAAAGACGTTTTTAAATATCCATAAAATAGGGCCGACAATAAATCCTAATTTTAAGTATAGTCAAGTGTTTAGGGTATAGAAGAGTCACATTTGGCAGATTAACACATCATTTATTTTTGTAACATATGTTACTGCATCTATTTTCGTATTTTGTATACAGGTGGTTTATATCAAAACATATAAAAGCTGTAATTCGTATTTTCAATATAATTGCTGTTGCATACACAGAGAGCGAGCAGAAACTGTTTCCGTATACCTACCTTTCATGATTACTCGCAAGTAATTTCATAGTTGAACTACTACTCTAATGTTGAATGGCTGGAACGATCAAATTAATTTTCATCATTGGAAATGACTAAAGTTTACGATCAACTGTTGATTATATTGCCATCCAAGCCAAATTGGGCTAGATCTACTTGTTTACACCTTAATTAACAATGTTTATTTATTACCACTACTGTAATTACAAGACATTACAATTCTTTGCGTATATATATATATATGTGTAATTGTTAACTAGCCATTTCAACCAGTATCTTTACTACCTACTGTAATTCTATTTGCAATTTGCGGTTTAATAGTTATTATGGTACCTATAGTTGTATGGGTGGTTTACAAGACCACACCAATACAAAACTATAAAGTGCTAAAATCTCCTTCTACTAAAGTTAGTTTGAATAAAAATTCATTCAACAATGATAACGTGACTGTTATAAATCGGTAGGTATATATGGTGTGTCCTGAAAAGCGTTCCTGGACTGTTTACAAAACCGCACGTGAGTATAATTAAGTCCGAACCTGCCTTTATGGTTATCACGACTTTACTAACACGATGATTTACTTTGCTTTGATAAACTGAGGTTATAAACTATCTGCTTACAGTAATTACCGCCCGGTTCTGATCACGTCCGAAAAACCTCCTTTGTAGGTATATATATAATACAACAGCGAAGACGATAACTGAACAACATAAATTACCTTAAACTGATAAATTTTGCTTAAACAACAAATGATTGTTGAAGTTTGTTGGCAAATCAACCTTTGACCATACTATAAATTCAAGTCGTTGTTTTCTTATCGATTCATTTATTATTCAATACACCATCTCTCTCCATTTCTCCAATATAGTTAGAGATTATGGGAAATTTTTACGAATTCATTTTTTAAATGATTGAATAAACAAACGTTGGCGGTTGTAAGATTGTTGAAATAAATCATCAATTTCTGCTATCATCAAATCACATCAATCATAGTTGCAAGTTTATTGAATAACAATAAGATAAAGAAAAAAAAACAACTTATCTCCTACACATTTCGGCTTTTAATGGTATTATAAATGCGTCATACAACTATCGGGCATAATAATTATTAATTGTATATAGAGATATGGCGGGTTTCATATACATATATCCCGGCACCCACCCAGCTGCGTGAAGAAAGGGCCGAATTCAATGTTGGCATCTTTCCATTGTCTTTTGCTAACATCTCTATTTTCATGACACACAATTATTATCGTATCCATGATGATCCACCCATAACAGCCCACACAATCACACAAAAGTAATGTTTATTATTTAAAATGCATCCCATATCAGGTCGATAGCCTTTATTATTATTATTATTATTATCGAGGAAAAAACGGCGCTATAACAGGATTATTGAAACCAAAACACGAATTTCAATAACACAAATGAATAGTAATAGAGAACTAAAATTTACATTAATAGAATTCTAATGAAATTCGGTGATTTCATTCACTCAGTTTTATTCGAAAATATTCAACAATTGATCAAATCATTATGATTTTATTCATGCCTGAAGTAAGACAAGTTGTTCTAGTTGTGGAAAAAAAATTATTGTGGAAGATATCGATTACATTATTATTATACACAAGGAAAATCAATTTGACTTTGATTAGATGATATGCCTCATCGAGTCGACTTATTTAAAAATCGTTTCCCATAAATCAAACAACACACACACACATATACACAAAATCAATTTTTATTTATTCAGTATTATATTAGAAAGTATAATGATGATTAAGCATAAAGTTGATGTAGCTTGACATAATTTTAAAATTTTTGTGAAACCGATACCATCAAGGGAGAAATACGTGTCTTTCAAAGCAAAAGATAGACAAGAGAGGAAATTTGCTTTGTATGTACCTACACCATTGAATACATCAATAAAATTTGTTATGAATGGTGAAAGATCGAGTCAGGAATTGCATCACTCGTTTTGTTGACATGCTAGAAGGTCTAGGTCGTGTTTTGTTATCGATTCTGGTATGTATCTATTTATAGACATTCCCATCGTTTAAAGAGACACACCCATAATAGTGAAAATTTCCAGAAACATTTTTAGAAGGGATAGAATCTCCAGTGAATCATGGTGATTTGAAAAGAAATAAAAATGGGATTATTGTCGGGAGCAATAGGGTTACCAGACACGGCTAGTATTAAAATCACCCGCTGTTTGAAAAACTGCTCCGATCTATTGTGGTGGCATATAGTAGAACACATTGGGTATTGTTTTCTCATGGTTTGAAACCACGATCAACACTATTAATTCGTCTAGACAACGATAAATACATATTTCACTAAACATTCTTAAATATATCTTTATATAAACTGATGGTAGTCAAACGACTATTATTTATAAAATCAGCCGATTTTCATTCGTTTCCAAACAATATTTATCCCCAGTCTTCTGTATCGTTTTCTATGCAAATCAACCGTAGCTTTGTTTTTATTTCTTCACTATTGTTTTGTGTGTGGAAATCTTTAAATTTTTTGAAGTGTAGTGAAATATTATTTTAAACATTGAAATTCCGGTAATAATCAATGGGTGCGCCCCATGTTTTTTCAAACAACCATCATCATGATACATGTTTCTATAGAGACGCATGCAAATTGATACTTAAGCCATGGTATAACAGCATTCTGTTGTTGTTCTCTATGATCATATTTATTTTCCAATAGAGATTGGTAACAACATATATATCATGTTTGTTTTGGAAGCTGATGATGTACACTTGAGACAGTCACTCCCATAAAACCATCATCATAATTGTTGTTGGTTTTTATCAGTGTATGTGTGTGTGTGTAGAGTAGTAGACGTCACATTAATAAACACTTAAAACGTGATCGCAACACATACAACCATTGGAAACTGTCATTCACGATTATGCAAATGTATTGAATCGACGGAGACGACAATCAAGACAAAGAAAATAACACAAAATTCATATTGTATAATCTATATATATAGAGAACAAGAAAGACTATTCGTTATTCAATATTAACGATCTTATATAGGGTGGTATTATTACTGACGTTTTTAATCTGATAAGTGCAATGTTTTGTTACTGGATAATATCAGTGGTTGAATTTGCCTTAAACTGTATGAAGGGCATATAGATAGAAACCATGAAGTAATATTATAGATACATTAAGTACGGTATGCGGAGAAACCGAACTCGAGGGAACATCTGAGAAGATAATGTTATTCCCTAGGGAATGGATCCACAAGCCAGACCGAAAACTAATTGAGTTGTATGTCTGGGATTGGGAACGTTATATTAAGAGAAAAAGACTGAGCGACAATTCATATCAAACAAATGTTAAAATCACCCCTTTCTTTACTGATTATTATTATTATTATTATTATTATAAAACAAATCATCAATTACACAATTAACAATATAAACAATATAAAATTGAAATTAATTTTAAACCATTCATTTACCTTTTATGTATACGGGTTATTAACGTTATAAATGTCAATGTATTGCTGTTTATCACGAGATATCGTTGTTTCTAAATAGAGTGTCATAATTTTCACCCTGTTCTTACAACAGGAAGTTTATTCTAATCGACAATGAAATAGTGAGTTCAAGTTAACATTTGGTTGCGTGCATTTAGATCATGTCATGAAGTACTTTTTTTTTTTTTAAAAAATATGCAATAATAACGGCGTATAGCTATCATTAAAAACATCAGTTTATTATAAAATGCGGGTCAACATAGGCATTAAAACGTATAACATTTTATAACAGTTTAATAAATATAGTTGCCTTTCAGTTGATTATGAATATTTTACCAGGTGCTCAATAAAAAAGATACGAAATCACTAATATTGTAAATATATAGATTTTTACACAATTTATCAAATTTTATAGTAGATACGATCACTATTATTATTATTCATTGCATTTTCAACTATAAATGCAAAGCCAATTATCCTTTGTAGTCTAGATTTCAATTATCGAAATACCACGCCTAGTTGAGTCCTGTTAACAGTACAACAACGCCCAAAGGATGACTCTTAATATTGGAAAAATTCTAAACATGTCACAATGAAATGGTGGACTACCACCAGGGATTACGCTTAACGCATCAGTTATTACAAATAAAACAAACAGAAAAGTATAAAACAGGATATTTTGAAAAAATAAATAAACAAAGTTTCTACTGCATATATGAACATTAATGGTATTGATGGAAATGAACATCAAAAAATTGAACAGAAATGCCTGTATTTACAAAACACACAAAATATTGTTTTCTATATTTCTACCTCTGGCAAGCATTTCAAATAAAACACCTCAGAGCTGGTGACTGGAATGCAAATAGAGGTAGAAGAAATGCAAAAATTATTCTTCTTTGAAGAGATGTGGCTCCCAATGGTGTTTTATTACAAAAAATTGATGGAGCAAATCATCAAAAGATAACTAACAAGAGAAGATTCCTAACCCGCACTCACCGATTTTGATGAAACTCGGCAGGTTTGTAGATCTTATATAACTATGTAAGAAACTGTATTTCGTTTTGGCTGAGAATTGGCTTTTGGGGGTGAAATCGGCCTCCGAAAACTGGGGAATTTTGCGTTTTTTTCTGAATTACTCCGCAACTACTGCTAATAAAAATTTATAATATACTTACTGTTATAGGGTTCCTAGAGCCCTTTCAATTTATACTAAACTTGTTTCTTTTTGTTAACAAATTCTCACCCTCTCAACCATACCCCTTCAGGATAGAAGATGGGAAGCTGATTTTTTTAGCCTATTATAACCCATCATGATAACCGATTAATAGACAGGTTGTGTTCCTTTACGCTGTACATGTAAAGAATGTTAACAACAATTACACTTTCTGTTTTTTTTTTAACAATAATAATAAGCAAAAGTATTCGTTACTTCTGGAGCATCTAATAAATGCGGGTTTACTACAAATAGAACAACGAGAAAGAATACCATCTTCGTTCGCAGAAAAGCGAACCCTATAGGATGTTCAAAAGGTTCAAATCTATGGTCCAGATAGCCACTTTTATACCAGGGGCATAGGTTTAGTGAGTGTGTTCCATATAGGAAAGTCGTAAGCATCTAAAGGTTGAAGCATTTCGGTAGCTTTTTTCGGATTATTATTTCTGCATCTTTATTGGTAAGACATATTCTGAAACTTTTCCCATTTTGTACCTCCTCTTTGTATCGCTTCTTTCCACCTGCATAATTCTCACTGTTTTTGAAGCGATTTTGAACAGTTTGTAATCTTACTTTGCGCTTCTCCAATATTCAACAGCTTTGCTTTTATATTCCGTCCTTATAAAACCACGTTCTGCATCATATGAGCATGATTCTTCTCGTAGTAGGGATATTTGTAGCGTACTGACCCTACTAAAGCATTTAAAAGTAGAAAAAACACATTCCGTTTTTTGAATGGCTACTATAGAGGGTTAGGCTAAAATTGAGCTTCCCATCTCTTACCCTGAAGGGGTGGGGGTAAGTGGATGAGAATTTTTTAACAAAAGTAAATAAGTTTAACATAAATTCAAAGGGCCCTAGAAGTCCCATAACAATAAGTATAGCATTAATTTTGATTAGCAGTAGTTACGGAATAATTCAGAAAAAAATGCAAAATCCCCCAATTTTCAGAGGTTGATTTCATCCTCATAAACCAATTGTTAGCCGAAACGAAAAACAGTTTCTTACATTATTCCATGAGATCTACAAACTCGCGAAGTTTCATCAAAATCGGTGAGTGCGGGTTGGGAATGTTCCCTTGTAAGCAAATTTGGACCTACTGATATTTGGGATGGATCAAAACACTTATCTGGCAAGTTTATATACCAGAATAAAAATTGGGCGTTATTGTCATTCTTCATTCCTTTCTCGACTCAATACATCTATCTCTTCTAATTTATTCAGTTGACACGAACGCAGAAGCTCCCTTCGACAATTATCTTTTGATCTTGATGTACATTGATATGTCAAAAAATCTAGTGCTTTCATGAAAATGACAAAATGAATTAAAATTTCCGGTTGGTTAGTTACAAAACTGTCTACAATGCACACACCACATATTGTGTGTGTGTGTATGCATTTGGAGGGTAGTCACTCTATTGGAATTAAAATTCCCCCCGTCGTGGAAACTTAATTACAAACATGCCATAAGATTGGATTTTAATTAAAATGTGAAACATCCTGCTGTCTACTGTCACTTTTGTCTAGAAGACATCGGTGGTGTGATGAATTCACTTTATAATAAACGAAACATTTAAATAGTTATAGACAAATATTGTTGCTTTTCTCATCTGATTGTCAACTTGACACACAAATATATTAATTGTATGTCTGCGAAATTATTTGTTGTAGGAGGTCTGAATGATAAATGTTGTAAAATTACTAACACAATCCATCCATAAATTAGTTGGAGCAGGTTGATCATTATCGACTGAATCATATGATAATGTCAACTTCCGTCTTGGTTAAAATACGACTATAAATGAGTTAATTCAAAAAGTTGAATGTCAACAACACTACATTCTACCCTCTATATTTACCCTAAAATTTAAATTGGTCCAGAATTATTCCACCTCTGGATTGGATGGACGACATAGGGCGCCATATGGTCCATCACAAACTCATAAATTTCAATTTCATTGTAGAATCTTGTTGAGATCATTGTTTTATATCGCTATACGGTCTCGTGCACATTTACGTCTCAAATATAAAATTTCGTAGGTGGTTTTATAATATTTTTAATTATGACACTTTGTCACCTTGTCACAGGTATGCGATTGTCATAGAATTTTGTTTAGTGTGAAGCTATAAATAGCAATTAGGAATGAACAGGCGTGGCAATGTGTTAAGGACAGGAATATTATCAACACTTACCTTATCGGTGGTAAAGAAGTGATGTGTCACTCACAATCAGTCCAATAATTTCTAACGCTTCGATGGCAATCAACCGGAATTGTATTGGCTTAATTCAATGTAAACCTAGCCTTTTAGATCATCTCTATGTGTACATATTTCCTTTTGTCCTATCGTCCTTCCAGATATCGATTTGTGGCTATTTTTAACCACTGCAACGTATGTAGATATTATTAGTTTAATTAGAACAGTATGGGGGCAATTTCAACGTAATTTTCATGTTGTAGAATTTTGCTAGTTCCATTAGCAACACCCTGGTGATTTTGACCTGTTTTATTTTTTTCTTATCCATAATTCGTTATTATTGTGTGTCTGCACTTAATTTATCTCTTTCTATAAAGTGAACATGCTGACCCCCTGATGGTGGAAAGAGTCGTCGACCATTTGGCGTCAACTCACTAGGAGTTCTTTCTTCAATTCAACAAAACATCGTTACCCTTACAATTTTCTCTTTCGTGTGTCAATTAAATGATCTTTCATTATTCTACAACCCCTCTATTCTCAAAACTTGAATTAATCAAAGAGTTGAATTATATTGAAAGGAAGTAAGCAATTTGTACTTTTAACAATTTGACAAATGAAGACGATCTTGACTGTGTGTATATGTAGAGGAAGGGTTCTATCCTATTGTACAGTTGTACAATTAATTTTTCAAGAGATTTTCCCAAATGCTGTCGGTGTGTATTTACAATTAGTTTTATTTGTAAAATGGAAAATTGTGTACAATTTTGATTAAATCTACCATATATTTCACTAAATAAATTCAACTTTACACCCCTAGAGTGTTAATAATAATAATTTACAATTGCATTTTCAATTTACGTATTAATTCATTTAAAATGGCCAAATGGGGATGTTATTGCGTTACTAGATATATAATTCAAGTCTATTTTCCAACATTCAGAATTTTACTGTTTAATTATAGTATTGCAGGTAATGGAATCATCAATTTAATTCATATTTTAATTGAAAATTATTTTATAAACAATAAATTATCATCAATAGAAACTATTATATCCATTTACATAATAACAATAGTAATAACAAAATAGGTTACTAATGGAAATTAATTTACCATAGAAAATTTTAATTAGAAATGCATACATATATACCTACTATAATGTAGAATTTACTATCCAATTTTGGGATTCTACAGACATTACAAGTAATTTTCGCCTATCTAAGGTATTCAGTTTATCTAACTAATGTTTACTATTGCCAATATCCTTGTTTGTCTATAGTAAACAAGATAAATGTTCATATATTGGACGAATTGCAACTAATAATACAGAAATTTCCGACAAAGTTACAATTCGACATAAACAATAAACATTACTCTACCTACAAAACAGAATTTACTCACATTAATTAGCAAGCAAATTTGTGATAAGATTATATAGCAACATAGAACTTATGTACCATTCAATAGGACTTCGTAAAAGCAGTTTAGTGGCTTTGGTGCACGGAAAATCTCAAGAAGATTCGCTCAAGTCTGTTCAAGCCATAGACCTATAATAGATGGACTCCGAATCCCTATGTTAGACAACGGTGGAATTTCGTACAGAACAATTTTGAAAAACAGAGAATACCGGGGTGGTTTGTTGTTTCTCTCTAACTCTCTGCGCTTAGTTGCTTTATAAAACATTTGGATGCGAGGTTGGTAATTGGTAATATATGCGTACTCACGATGAGTTAGTAAGAATAGGACAACCTCTCAACATGTATCTGTCTTTAAAAGTGGTAGGGTACGCTATTCAGAACCCATGCTTCAAGCTAGACCGAATTTTTGCAAGCGGCTATCAGCTCCGACTGCCCCGAATCGTTGGACTCCGACCATCTCAATTTCCTGCTTCTATGAGTAATAATTCTCTCTCTTTATCTGGTTTACTCAAAATTATTTGAAACTATAAAACGAATTAGACATTGCCTATTCCCACAAGCTTTAAAATTGTCGCAAATCTCTTATACAGCATCGGAGACACTTTACTGTATTTAGATGACCTGTTATGTGCTCCTAGTTGGATTTAATTTATTTTTTCTACGTTTGCGATCAAACGTGAGTTGGTTTGCAGACAATATGAACCACACCTTTGTTAGTTGGTCCTTAAAGAGACAAAATAAAATATCACATACACATACACAAAGAGAGAGAGAAAAAGACACGATGGTCTGTGGTGAGGTGTTACTCAGATCAGATAACCCTTATCGGCTTGGTTTTGTTGAATAACAGTCAATCACATTGTTGCACTGTAGCGATTTAGTTTGGAATAAATGCAAAGTAGATGCAATGGTGGCCTCGAAAAAAGGGTGCACGACCTCATTTAAATACTACCATAACTTTAGATAAAAAATTTAAATGTTTAGCTATATATACGAGTATACAGTGAATGTATTTTTTATAACCTGTTATAAAAATCTATTACTCATAAAAAATGTGTATGGTCCCAGTGCTTAGTACAGAGAGATATAAATTCACACAATTTAACAATTTCATTAACGAATGTTGTCGGCATTTTCAAATCAATTAAATTATTGACAATAAACGACGATACGGTGACTTAACGTTTAATCTAAACATTTTTACGGCATCTATATTCGTTTGCATTACAATCGATTTTACAGATGTTGTAAAAGTATTTTTTTTTCGAGATAGAGGGAATACGTGCACACGAATGAGAATCTTTGATTAATTTACAATCAAATAATTAATTTTGTAGAAATCTACTAGACGAACAAAAGGAATTTATGGTATTTAAACGGTTGTCTTGTAAGTTATGTGATAAATTTAATTATGAAAAACAAAACTATATAGTTGTTGGTTGTTGTTAGAAATCGTATATAGGAAGATGATTTGAATATAAACTTGCAATTTATCTGTCTAACTGAGAGACTGAACTATTTACTAGTGACTTGGTAATTTATCATCATTTATCAGTAGGATTATATCCTTATAATTGTAGTTCAGCATGTTTCCCAGTTAACATGAAAACAGGACCTTGTATTACAATTTCACAAATCTAATTCAAAATTATCTGCAACACAGAATAGGGTAGAATTCATATATGGTAAACGCAAATGATACATATCGCCGGAAGCTGCCTTCCAAGAACGAAAAATCTTTCCAACGAGAATTATTTTAATGAATACACACCTTTTACTCGCCCTATATGTATACAGAAAGACGAGTGTCTAATTTTAATTAATTAATTATTCAACGTAATTAAGACATCAAAAAGTCAGAACAACTGAGAAGAATTTGAAAAATTATAAACACTTTATAATTACATAGCTTGCTGTGATGTTGGTATGTTTTTTTTTTATTTTCGGAAATCTTGTGTTAATTAAACTGAAAGGTCAATGATATACGTGGAAATTTCACAGGAGGCAACAACAAAAAAAAAAACAACGAACAATTTCTATCTGTGCTGAAGAAAATTCTCACTGATAATGTTATTTGTTGTGGACCAGATTTATGAAGACGTTTCCTTCATAATTTATCTTTAAATGTTTTTGAAATGATGGTCTAAAGTCACAGCCTCATAAATTACACACGCAAATATATCTATATATGTATGTATGTATGTATGTTATAAGATTGTTAATTTCGTTAAGATTGGAAAGTAATGATAGGGGCAAAAATTTTCTAGATTTATTATACAAAAGGGAGCAACAAGTTAATAAATGATCAAAAGTGTCCAAACAATGTTTTTATAACAGTAGTAGTCTTATCGTATTGAAAGTTTCTAAAACTAATTTCAGTTTAATTTGATTGTTAACGTTACACATCATAAAACTTGGCCAATATAGATTTTCTCATCTTAACAATAGTAATTTAACGAGTATTCAATAAATTTAAATTGATTTCAAATTGAAATAGAAAACGATTATTGCGATTGCGCAAACGGATTATTTCAGCTTACGAACATGCGCATTATTGCGTATTCCACTCTATTGTGTGTTCGTATGGATCATCCCTAAGCCACCACGATAATTTCAGAAACAAAAGCTACACGTAATAAATGTGGTTTATTTGTTTTCATCTTTAATGTCCACTCTGGTCTGTTATTGTTGATAAAAGTGAGAAATTGTAGCAAATGGAGCGAGGTTTATATCACGGCTGGCATATTGCAATAATCTACCATCACACACACACACACAAAGTAAAAATGATGAAT
The DNA here is from genome assembly GCA_037414755.1 of Lydus trimaculatus. Lineage (NCBI taxonomy): Eukaryota > Metazoa > Arthropoda > Insecta > Coleoptera > Meloidae > Lydus > Lydus trimaculatus. The sequence goes on along the minus strand of JAZBGY010000213.1, from coordinate 35,878 downwards.
GAGTGTAAATTTCGAACATGACATTATTTTAGCTTTTTCACCTCTACTGTTTCACACCTAACCTTTAAAGAAACATGCCAAGATGTGTGTATCCGACAAGACAAATTTTTATCGGTGAATGGTATAACCAGGTCAACACAGCAGCAGATTTTTAAATATGATAACGTTTAAATTAACTTTTTCTACACCTATATAACGATCGAGTCAGTAAGTCGATTTTTTTGTTTTTAAATTGCGATCTGTCCATATCTTCCATGTTTGTAGAGAGAAGACAAAATTAAGATAATATTCTTTATTATATCTTTAGTATTATGAAACTTGGTCTCAAGATACACAGGTTGTAGTAATATTAGATCTCGTTGCTTCAATATTAGGTCGAGGATGTATAATTATACCTCATCGTACCGACTACAAAGGGTCTAGCAACATCTAAATTATGCATTTAATTTAATCATTACATTCTTGACTTGAGTAAAAATCATTAACGTATAAGATTACTAGTTCTCATTAGTGTGTTGTATTATAAATAAAATTAACCAAAGAGTTTTTGACTATAAACCGAATCACATTAAGTGTGTAAATTCATATTAAATGTTCCATTTTCTACATAAACAATCCCCAATTCTACAAAACAGTGCAGCATTGGCTTACAAACATTATAATATGGCCAATATCACCCATATAAAGGCTAACGAAACCCTCACAAATAGCTAAAATCTCAGGATTCACTGCCTAATTTCACCGTTAACGAGACCCCAACAATATTCCGTCTATTTTTCATAACAACCATTTCAATTTTACATTACCCCCATTATCCTGTGGCTTATAACATCCACAATTAATCCAAAATTTTCCTCTAATAAATATTCATTTTTGCATTATTCCTAATAGTCGAATTCATTCATTAACATATACCAATTTCATTATAGAATAGGGTGTTTATACATGGATTTATCCAAAAAAAGAAAACCGCCATCTTCAACTATTTAAATTCAAATCTGATAAAATTTCAATATGGTCCAGTATCATGTCGTAGGATGTATGGTCTTCTCGCCAACTGGCTGACAAGACAACAATAGATCCCTTCATCCGTTATTTCGCACAACAAAGCTATGAAGTGATATTGGAAATAGAATATTTCGCTTCGATACACTCTTTCATAGCCGTCAAATGTAAATAAGGGATGCTGTAACTGATGCAAAGGGTTTTGCTAACGGATTAAAATAGAGAATTAGTTTGAAACGGTTGGATTGTCGTGGTCTAGACACATATGTGAATTCGAATTGTTTTCACACATAGCTAATTCGTTGTTTTATCACATTTTTTATTTTGAGGTATTAAAATGCAAGAATTTCGTTTATGCTTTTCATCGAATAGGGTATTTTGTAGAGAAAAGGTCTCGGTGTTGACATTATCGATACGGAACCGGCCTTGGTAGTAGTTTTGGCCGTTCTCCAATCACTTAAATAAATATTTATTTGTATCTTATTGGAAGGGCTCAGATCTCTGATACATCGTAAATCTAAAATAATTCCAATTTATGGCCAATGTAAAAATATCCAGCAGTTAAAGATATCGTTAGTTTGCTAAAATAAATCGGACGCTATTAGTTGATTGGACTATAATCAATAGTATGGTGATTAAAATTGTGAGATGCTCAATATTCATGACAGTTTCTTGCAAACATAAGGAGTAATTTAATCGACTATACATTAGGCTCCTAGACCACGATCCAATGTAAATTCATGAGTTCCTTGTGGACAACAAGAAAAAGAAATTGTCTTCACCGCCACGACCGCATAGTGTCCTTTTATGTCAGTAAAAAGATTAACGACCCACAATCAGCATAAGTGGTTAAATGTCATTTTTAGAGAATTTCATATCGAATAATTGCATTCTTTTCATATAAACTCCATTCATTTTGTAGTGTAGAGACACATTGCCAAGTTAACATGTTTTGATGGTGATGTCAACACTACTCTTGAAACTCTTCAACCATTTTATAGAAAACAAAGTGACATGTCAACACGGCACACGAATCTATAATGTACTTTCAAGTACTTACTAGTTGAAATCTATTAAATTGTTGTTTAGAGTTGTCTAAAAGTTTTTCCAATGACAGCTTATCAAAAGCTGCACTATCAACAGAAACCACACTCTTGTGCGAAACCGGTCACTCTTAGAGACGAGATGTAATCAAGAACGTTAGATATAGAGGATATTGAAATGAAGAACACATCTGTTATGTTATTATTAAATTAACACCTACTTGAATGAGAGAAGCTGCCATAGATTTAATCTGATTGGATTTAATGTGTTCCAATTGTTTTTAATAGAGTTATAAAAGGGTTACGATCGACACGGGAAAAATTTATTGGCATTTCCCGACAAGTATGATTTTTGAATTGAATTTTTTATAGCTTCCTTTGTCTGTGCCATCATAAAATTTCACTACTACCACCACCAATATTATTGTTGTTGTTGTTGTTGCAATTCGATGTCGAATTAAAATTCGCCACATGGTGTAGAGAGACCAACACATCTACAGACTTACCAACCGAAAACGAATTAACCATTTTATTATTGCTTCGCTGTCAGGTTTGAGTTATGATTTCCTCTAATACTTGTTGAAAGCCATGGCTTATTTATATCTTTTTCAAAACCACAAAATGATTGTTCTTTTATATACCTACACACATACACCTTCCACTTTCACAATATATCATGAATGAAAATACTTGAAATTTTATTAAAATTTACCTATCTATTGAGTGTTATAGAATCGATCACGGAAATCTATTGATAGTATAACCAAAACTATTTCCATATTCCAGCATCAAAGCGTATTTTCTACTTTAAAACCGACAATCCCTGTATTCAAGTTTTCCTGAAAATTTCATACAACTTTCGTTCGATACGGAAGTGATTGAGGTGATTGTGTCCTAGGATCATTAAATTTCCAACAATCAAATAACGTATTCAGGTGTAGTTGCAAATCAGTTTCACTGGCACAGAGGGAAATTTCCCTATGGTTGCGTGTTTGTTAATTAATAACGAGGTTGGCAGCGGTTCTTTGGACGACTAAATTGTAACCATTGAATATACAAAATTATGTTCCAATTTTCTTCTTTTTTTTTTTATCGAAAATTATTATCGATTGACTGATTCTGCCTTTAACATTTTCATTCAAGACACATTGTTTGCACTATACATATAAAGGGAGGGAACAGATCGAATTTATCCCTATGATTTTGCTTATATTTTATAATAAAATCACCCTTCCCCCATCCAACACGATAAGGTCCTATAAAGATGACCGCAAAATATACTTAGGGTGGTGTTATTGTTGGCTATAAAAAGCCGCGAAAAGAAAAAAGACATTTTGATACTAGACGAAGGGCTCCCACTTATATACTACGACCCTCTGACTCAATTTGACATTGTTAACCTTTCTCAAAATGACAAACAAATATCGCCTATACGAATGGGGGATTTAAGAACGAATTTTTTTTTTCTTAATAGCCCCAATGGTGAAATTGAGTTTAGCTGAAGATTGCATATATGTAAGTATAACAACATGTGGTATACACCTGCAACTTGCATTTTTATGAGAAAAAGATCCCACTGATTTTTTGGTAGAGTTTGTAACGATTCATTTGTAAATACACAATTGTTGGCTTTTGTTTAGGAAGTAGATAAATAGAGGGAAAAAAACAACGAAAATGTGATTAATATCTGTCTGAAAATGGTAACTAACTTAATTATCACAGTAGGTAGTGTTTTGCTACCGAAAGATTGATTAATTATTTTAATGATAGAATTATTCCAAATCAAAAGACCGGAAGGTAGCAGACAAAAGTAATGCCATTGGAACAATAGGCGTTCGTTGATGGTAGTGACTGTTGGATTACATTTTCATACATCTTCTTGCTACTTCGTATAGATGGCGTCATCATTCACAATTCAATAATGTTTAAAAAGGTGTATCAACAATTTTCATAGAGAGATACTCGCGAAAAATTGACACTCGTATTATTATTATTATTATCATTATTTTTAATATAAACTTAATTTCATATTATACCCAACTGTTTGCGTATCTACAGAGCCGTGAAAAAATTGTGGTAATTGTACAGTGTAATTAAGACCTCAGGGGGTAGACCTAGCTGAAGTAATGATATCCTTTGTCGTCGGCATATTTGCTTTTTGATGATGATGATCATGATAATGATGATGATGATGATGATGATGATAATGACTTCAAACTGTTTCGGCGCTTTCATCTGAATATTTCTATCTTTTGTTACAATTACATTGTTGTCCTTTCCGCTACACAGGAGAGTTTCTGCTTATAGGTGTTCGTTTTAATAAAATTCAACCGAAAACAGAATTTAAATCGTTGCATTATTAATGTTGAATGGTTAGGGCACTGGTTGAAGTCAAGCGAATGGTTGAAAGTAAAGGGGGCAAGTTGTAATGTTTAAAAACTGGAAAATTACAACAACAACAACAACAAGATTTGTGTTTTGTACAAATATTGCTTGATTATTTTGTTTGTTCGTGTTAAAATTACGGGTGTCTTTTGGAACTTTTTCAAATGTAGAATTTGGAAGATAAGTTGTGAGAAAAGCGTGTTTTGTTTATCTCATCAACTTGACTATACAATATAGTTGTTTCAGCGCTCTTGAACATCGTGACGTGGGGAAAGGGGGTACATAGTGGGATGGATAACGTACTTGCGGCCGCTGTGATGAAATGAGTGGGCAATATGTAAAGGCTCCACCTCACAAATGCTTATGTCGAGTAAAAACAGTACAATAAATGGACCATACTTTATATAATAATCTAAAGTACGTTTTAAAGGTGCTTCTGGTGTGACGATCATTCTGCAAATTGATAAATTTGCAGAATTTGTTATTCAAGGCAATTTTTGAGTTTTCTTCAAATTCCCGAAAACAAGTTATAAAGTTTGAAAAGCTATTAAAAATAAGGAGTTCACAACAATTGCTTTGAAGCACTTGTAAAAACACGTGAAACGAATAATTTATAAATTGAAAATAACTGAAACAAGTTATCGTGTTTGGATTTTAAATTAGTTCCATTATTTATTTATACAACTTTTTTTCTTCTTTAAAACGTAAATATTTGATTGAATCTACAATCCTTGAAGTTTTAACTAGATACAAACTTTTTCTCTATTTTCGTTTTTTTTTTTTGGACGTGTTGCAATTTTACAGCTACATTGTTAACAGAGTGTTTATAGATAATAAAAGTTATCCATCAACGGAAAATACAAAAACTAATCCTTGTCGGTTCATTACTGGCGGTATATTCTAACAATAGTTTTATAGAAAGTGTAAACACCTTTTATTATTATTCAACGTAGAATCGGTATTTTAAATGAATTTTTAAATCTGTTTTTTTTTCCGTTCCTTTATAGCTTTAGTTAAAATTCAATCCATGTTTAGATTAAATCTTCATCAATACTACTACCATAAAATCGATCCGCTATACTTACCTATTTAACAAATAAAAGTACTTTAATTTAGAAAAGTAAATAACCTTATGTTTATCTACCAACAAGATCAAAAGCACTACCCAAAGGCGTATCATTTGAAGGAGAAATTCAGGTGACAATTAATCACTTTAGGTTAATTAGTGCGTCAGAAATGTTCCTTCAAGCTACTCTCTTTCTCTCACGCCTGCCAATTTTCTTGCTTCAGATTCTACCTACCGGTGGTGAAGTTGTGCTGCTACTACTACTACAACAACTACCATGTCTGTTACAGATAAGTCTTCAGTTCAGGTGAACGATTTGCTTCATATATTGTAACCAACCAAGCGAGAAACCAATTTGTCACAAACATTTTAATCTTTTCTGCTGCCGTTATAGAATAGTATCGACAAGAAATACGTCTATTAAGGATTAGTAACAAGAACACTATCATTTATTACAATTTAAATAGTTTTAACGTAGGTAGAAGAGATAGAGGTTCCAGTTGTTGGTTGTTTTTTTTTTATTTTATTTTTTTAATATATAGTGAATAGAGAGAATTCTCTGTTATATTTATGTAGATTTGACAGAGAATAATGTGATGACATTAAGTCACCCGCAATCGGTCAAGAGAAATTTCATTAAATACCCAAGTGATTCACTGTATAACTGACCGCAAATACACCATTACCATACATTACTATCAAAATTAATAACACTCATTAATTAGATTGTGTATATAGGAGTGATTCCCAGAAGGTTTCTGATTATGATGAAAAAGGAAATACCATCGTATTCAAAAGAAATTCTTTTATAATCATTTTTCAATACTTTTGTCCAAAAATTACACACACAAAAGAGGATTTTTTTTTTTTCTATATAAAACTTCAATTTTCTCATAGGATAAATAATTTAGATAAAGCTGTTAAGTGCAATGAACTTGTTGTGAGTTACTGATTTTTTCCGGTCAGACATTTTTTTTTGCCTTTTATGCTTTGTCACGATTATTTAAATTAATTTCTATTTTATTTAGGACGCAATCGTGCAACAAATAACATTGCAAGGGAACCAAACGTTTTTTATTTGAAAAACATCAACGGTAATGCATCTCATCCGCACTACAGACGCTAGCGTTACGACACGCTACGTAAGCTAGAAATAACGAAAGTATAGCTTTATATTTCATGAAAATCGAAAAAAGTTTGATACAATAGCCGGGATCGAACTCGCAACTCCTACTTGCCAGACAAACGGAAATTTGAACCAAGCAGCTAAATGGTCGATTAGTAGGGCGCGTCAGATTATTGTGGTATATATAGTTGATGTTAGACATTTTGCAAAATCAGATCGTTCAGTAATATGAGGGCGGGTGAATTTGATCTAATGAACTGAAATACGTTGATCCTAACAGATACCTCGAGGACAATATATCACAAACATGTTGTCGTTGTTTCATAGGACGACGCAATCATTCAATGAGACTATCATTAGTCTTCATGAAGCCGCCGTCGAGTGAATCTAGCGGCAGGCTATATTATTGATGTCTGGGGCTTTATATTCCACCCCACAAAACATACCACTTATACACTATATTTATAAGGTAACTGCATTAACATCGTACAATATATTTTTGTTTAAACTTTGTAATTTATTTGCGTTGAAACGGTTTGTTGTATTGTTAAAATTTTCAAGGGTGTGGTATAAACTTTCTTCTATACGGTTATACAAAAGATCATATCTTATATACCACCCACTTGACGACACATAAGCGAAATTGTGAATAATTATTACGTGATACATTAATTCTATCGTATTCGTGAAATAGATATATGTAGGTATTGCAAAATGGAATATTTTGGAAAATCAGCGTTTCCAATGAGGCACAAAACTTGTAAACAAGATTGCATTGCATCTTTCATCTTGATTCGTGACATCCCAAATCTACATTTTATGTATTATGCAGACCATAACGTAGTTTGAATTGAAAAATATACAACGCCCCCCCTACATACATGCAATTTTCAAAGCACTTTTATGTATGTTTTTTAAAAATTTATATATATCTGGATTTGTAGTAGGCGGATAAGTGGCCCTCAATTCCGAACCGGAAACCGTTTAGTCATCGAAAACGTTTCCGCTGATCCTTCCTTCGACCTTCCTGCTTTTCTTCAATATTTATATTTGTAAAATATGTTATATTGGATATTCAATTTCAAATTGTATTTGAATCTTAATTTTTCAACTCGTATATCCCACTGAAAACCAACGCCCCAATATCATCAAATGAAAACACACAAACACACACACACATTGTTGTTTTATTGAGTTGAAGACCCCCAGACTACTGTCATCATAGATTCCAATACTGTCCGTAACAAACAACAATTCCCTTGGAAAACAAATTTTTCCCAATACACAAATTTAGGATGGAAATGTAATTTAGAATTGGAACTGCCTAAATAATGTCGACACGACGAAAAAGAGTGGATCGTCTCGTGCGACAAATACAATTTAAAAACAATTCCAAACACAAATTATTAAAGTTAACTTAATTTTGAAAGTATTTTATTCAATACAACTACTTTCTAAAATTGGAACACATTTTTTTTGGGTTAAATTGAAATGTTGATCATTTGAACAAAATTTCAATATTGGTATATACCAAATGAACCAAGAACTAATACATTCGTAATATTGATTACAAGTTGGTCCCGAATGGAATTCATGATTGGTTGAACATTTTGGTGGACCAATTGGTAGGTGGTGAATTGTAGTCGTGGAACGTGTTGTTATATTTGGACTTATTGATGTTAATTCTCTTGTAGTAGTATTATCCGAACTTTGTGAAATACCATCGGAATTATTTGTAACAGCTTGCGAATTATTCTGAAATACTGTGGTTATTGAAGTTTGTGTAGACGATTGGTGAGGATTTGTGCGTTCTTCAGTTCTAGAAGGATCAGTATTTGTAGAAAACGTTGGTGTTGATCTGTCAGAAACATCTTCAGCTTTTGTAGTACTGTCTGGTGCATCAGAATGCCGTATAGACTTACAGAGGTCAATTTCAGGATTTGGAATACACCTAAATTTACATTGTAATAACTGATTTCTTTCCAAAATTGCGTACTTACGGATATGCTGAATTTTCTTGGCATACGTAACCATCAGGGCACATTAGAACTTCAACTTGAAAAATAACATATTCCACAGTTCTGGTACAAAATGTAAAACTATCGTTATTCAAGCATTTAACTCCGGATTTGTTGCATTTACGTAGATTTAAATCGAGAATCGACGAATCAACTAGTAGGGGGATCAATATGAGAAAAATTTGTAAAATGTACATTGTTGTTAAGTTTGATAGAACTGCATAAAATCATAGATAAGACGAGATTTATATTTTAATCTAGAGATAATTTTGTTTGTTGCTGTCAAAAACAAATTTCCACTAATCCTACATTGCAACATTCCAAGAATTCTGCGCAACAAGCTTAAATAAATCTCAGAATTGCATTCAAATTAATACAGAGATTTATCTTAAGACTAATACCTTTATTTTATCCTGAATTTTCAACGCATTCCTGTGTAATATTTACATAAATCTTATCTTACTACAAACATGTAGAGATTAACCAAATTGTGGAGAATTCGTTTTATTTTATTTTTTGTTACAACCTCTCTCATTCTCTTTAGCCCAATGAATATGTTTCGTTAGATTTCGATATTCTGTCAGTTATAGTCGACCGATGGATGGTATTTGTTGAAATTTTCCACACTTCCAAACATTTTTGTATTCAGTGGTCTCGTGGGACTCACGAATCACAAATGAAGGAAACCGTCGAACCGTCCACCACAGTTGATTGAAGCATGTTATTCTCTTTTCAACTTTGATTTGACCAAATCGAGGCAAATCGACGAAAAGAGGGAGATTTTTTTTTTGTTGGTAAATTGAAATCGGCGGGCCGACGAATTCTCTAGAGACATTATGTATTTTAATGTGTGTTTTCAATATATGACAGTTTGGAAAATAAAAAGAACAGGAACGTTAACAATTTAATAACTTATGCAAATAAATAAGCCAATATTTAAACCGTATGTGTACTTTATTCTAATGGAAAATAAATATTGTTAGATGATTCTTTGGTGGTTTTTTGATTTAATATCTCGTTTGGTTCACCATTAAAAGCTCGATGTAAGTGATATTCTTGTCATTTAAGATATGATTTAGTGAGAATGCTGCCTCAGTTCCCAAGTAACATTCAGTACAGGTGCCTATATCCCCTTAGTAACATCAAATCCACTATGCAACAGTAAAGCAAGGTAGCGTGGTGTATTGTAAATTAGTCGGATGATTTCAGTAAACAGATCACGTATATACTAAGGGTTCGAATATCTATTCGACCAAGATATGCTCTATACCTATAACAGCTATACTTTATCTGTACCATAAGTTTTTACCAAATCTAACCCTTTCTAATCTATTTCAAATATAATTCGGTACCTAAAATAGATTTCATTGAATTCATCTTATAAATTGGTGGATGTAATTGAAATTCCAACGATTTCCTGCTATTAAAACACTTGAGGGTTAGATGCACAAAACTATACTATATCTACTATATACAGTTTTGGTGTCAAATGGTCCAACAACAGTTTGTAGCAAAAGTTACACAACTACACCATTGAGACCTATAAAATCGTCCCATTGGTATAACATATTCCATATAACTATAACGATAACTTGTATGTGGATCGTTGGACGATGTATGTATAGACGAGACATAATGAAACGATATAAGATAGTACTTTTGTTTCCAGCTGTCAAAACATAAAACAGTTGTCAATATAGTAAGATGGGCACCATGGCGCTGTAGGGGTGCCATAACGCGTGCCAGAAACTTGACTAGATTTATAACTATAACTTTGGACTGAGGCTAGTCTTCTCTATACATACATATATGTATATACCTCTATATATTCCTATCCACCATGCTGGCATTTATTTTATGAACAATAAACATAAAAGAATGCTGGGGCATTGTTGATGTCTATTGTTTTTTTCGTGAAAGTTTTTCAACAATATTTAGAATTCAGTTGTTATTATTTATTATTATTCAGTATAACGTATGTAAATGGCGCAATATGTAATTATCTGGAACGATGATACTATCTAGAGAAAAATGTCATGAATAATTTTTAGGTGGTTTTCTACCTAATGTAGTGGGCAGGTAACGTGTATGCAAATCAAAGTATTAAAAATAACATATGAAAAGAAAAAATTGTATTAAAATATTAAACAATTTTATTACACTTTGATTATCTCGTTATAAATTTTGTTCAAATTATTTACACATAAATATAATTTGAATAACGAACAACTGTTACAAATTAACGTAATTAATGAATTAATTTCTAACACGAATAATGAATAAATAGATTTACATGCCACTCCAACACTTGAGTATACCACCCTTGTATAGATGTGTAGCGACATACAATTGTTTAGGTCCACTTGAAAGTGTCAATTTTATCACTACGTGTTCTGGACGATCATCGAGCAATACTCATGTTTATCCAGCTTTTAACATATTTATAATTTTGGTTGGTTTACTACGATCCTTTGAATGTACATCGATAATACAGACCAGTCGCAAAAAAGCACATCAAAGGCTTGTAATTCATAATTAAAATTACGCATAGATTCTCATGATTTTTTTTTTGCAAATTAATCTTTTTCTATATCAGATGAAAGACTGCGTGTGTGTGTGTGTGTGTGTGTGTGTGGTTCTAACCCCTTTTACTGACGTTAATTAGATTTTAAAATTTGATAACTCAATACATCCACGTTAACTCATTGAAAGAATGGAAAGTCAACTGAAATATATGATAAAAAACAAAAAAAAAAAAAGAAAATGTGTTTTATTATTACATAGTGAATTTTATAAAAGGCAAACTCAATCTAATTTGGCGTCAAACAGTCCAAAACCTTTACTTTCCAACACAATAAATTGTCAAGATCGAGCAATGTTCAGTGCCAAGTTGATGGATTGATATGTTTGTGCTCCAATTAAATCTCACACGCACACTGATACGCCAGACTTAATAAATTCAAACTTTTTATTTGATTAATTTATGAATATTAATGTTCCATAAATCACCATATACAAATTTACAAGATATACTAACTTGCTTTACCGCTTTTTTCTCTATCTCTCTTCTTTTCGTAAAATAATTGTCTCAAGAGATTCCTCTACACTTCCCCAAAAAGTAATCCTTTCTCAAGTACTCAAGAAGTCGGTCTGTGTGTATGTGTGTGTCTATATACATATAAGAGCCAGTTTCTAATTCTATTAATAACGATATTACGGCCTGTCGTAATAATACCACCATAAATCATGCAGTTTAACACATATAGTCTCACCATAAAGCTCTAACCCTCCTTGAGCTTTCAAGAAGACCGTGACGCTGCCACCTGAACAATGGTAGGTCGAGAACATGCGCACTCATTATTGCTTGTCAGCGGTTGCTTGATGAGACATGCACACTTGAATAATGTGCCCATTTACGCCAGAAATATTAATCTCCAACCGCCAACTTTATACATTAGACCAGTGGTTCTTAAATGGTTTGCAACAAATTCATACGTTAGAGAACAGCAAAAGTGAAAAATTCCCTAACAGAGTAAGTCCCATCTGTTTTGAATTGCCCAACTTGGCCTTAAGTATCTGGTTTTCATAATAAGCGTAAAGTTGACCATAGACGAAGTATAGATAGACAAGAGTGCCATAATGCAAGTACGAGTCGAGACCAAATCGATCTCTGTCCATCTACAATGAATTGTTGATATTTAAAGATAAACCCAAAAATTCGTATAATTCCGGTATACATTAGCTGTTTTATAGCCGTATTGTTGTTGTGGTTTATGTGTTGCATACTGTCCAATTAAACCGTCTAGCTGCTAATTAGACTTTTACACTCCTTGGAATTTATTTTATCGCTCTAAAGGTGTTAAAGTGCGTGCTTTACATTAGCACAGTTGTCTTCCGTTCTACCTTTTATTGCATTTTGTGTGTTGTACTACTACTACTTTCTAGTATATGTTTGTTATTTGGTTTATAACCCACTAGTGGTCGTAATGATTCTCTAATTGGCCAGATTTGACATTGTCACATAGTTTTACTTGCAAATCGTGCCTTAATTATTATCAACTCTTCTAAATGGATGGTGAAATTCTGTAGTAACAAAGAATGG
>JAZBGY010000213.1:0-23046 GCA_037414755.1 Lydus trimaculatus | reverse complement strand
TGGCTATTATTTTATTGAGAAAGTTTATAATAAAATGAATAAGAATTATTCTATTCCAAAGTGTTAACGTTGAAAATAATATAGCAACTTTTACAATTAATCCAGCAGTAAATTATCCGATAATCTTGAATATATAGGACAAGTTTTAGAGACATTTTTTGATTTATTAACATCTTGTACTACTAGTTTACGTATTATCCTAGATCTTTGTAAAATTTAAAGCCACACAAAATGACCAAAAATCATAAATTTTCTTTGTACATAAATATTATATAGAATAAATGAAAAATTTTGTTTACATTGTTACTAGTAGACTTAATACAACACTTAATCCTGCCCAGTGGAACGTAAATTACAACAGGAATCTGTTTGGCCGATGAACGCCTCCTAGTACAGTAGCTTTACTCACTTTATGACAACATAAAAGGAACCGTAATATTTTATGATGAATCTCAGTAGCCATGTTGTATTATTTGTGAGAGAATATCATAAAGGCAACTTTGGGGAGTTGATGACATTTCTTGCCCCCGGATTAACATTAAAAGTCGGGAAGTAACAAAAAAAAATAAAAGAATACAAAGTGAATGTCCGGGGCGCATCCACCATTTTTCCATGCAAACGTAATTACACATTATTATTCATTTTGTGCAGATTTCTTGTAGATTTATAAAAAAAAAAACATTGACGTTGTAATAATACTAGATGGTATTCTCTCAACATTATAATTATGAAAATTAATTTAGAATCGGTTACATCTTCCTTTTCCTTCAAGTCAGGCATTTCCTCACACGTGTGCAATCTCATGCAAGCATAATAATAATGATAAATTTCAACGTTTGCAACGCTTGGTTTAATAGGTAATCAACCTTAACGGTTATACAAATAAAACCATACGTATTTAATTAATTATTCTTTCTTATTAAAATAAAATTTAGAAACAATTACAGTTTTTACCCCAATTTAAATCAACATACACATCTATATTATGTGAATGATTCGTTGTTTAATAAGGTGTTGTTTAATTTAAGTATTGTTAATTAGAAAATAACAATCCCAAGTTCAGGTTTGTTTAGCATCCAGCGACTTGCAAATGAGCAGTAGATGTTCAGATAATCTCGGCACGTAACACAATTACACGTATACAATCGTATAATAAAACGAAATAAAATTATTCAACAACAACAACAACAAGAGATAGGTACTCTCTTTTTGCAAGAACGTATTTAATTGAAAATCGAATTGAGTATTTCAAGATTGATAAAATTATAGCTGTTTGTTTCGTATATGTTGAGACCTAATCTGGTCAATGGAGTAGCTGAAGTAAACAAATCAAGTCGGTGAATAGGTAAAGAAACGAAAGAAAGAAAGACTCCACACATACACATACCTATACGTATATAGAATGCAAATTGTCGCAGAATTTGTCTAGATTATCAACGAGACGATTTTTTATACGCTTACATTATATAGAAAGAAGTCTGATGTATATCAGACAAGAAAGGACTGTATATGCATATTCAATGGCTTCCCATCGCCTTCTCTGGCTATCTCGTGCGATTCTCAATTAGCACGAAAATCTTTCAACTTATCGGTAAACGGCTGGTTTATGTGGCAAGTGGATTATGGATGTGTTTTGTGGATAGTCGACCAATATCCAGGATAATCACATTTAGTTAACGATAAGTGTATGATTGCAAATTTCAAAGATTTATTTCAATATACAGACATGATAATTGGTCTTTCATTACTGATAGATGAATCATTAATATTAACGGCCACCAAAGTTGTTTATAAATTATTTCCTGGTTTGTATGAAAGTAATATTCCTCTATCTATCTATTAGACTGCAAATTACCAATCTTCACGAAAATCATCGTATTAGGGTAAACGGAAATTATAAACAAGTGTGTATGGATTATTGTTTATTTTCTTGAACAACAACCATTGACGGGATAATTGAAAATTTCGATAATATTACAGAAAATTTTCAACATTAAAATAAATAATCACCACACACACACACGCGTTCCTCTATTTACATAAATACATGAATAATTTATAATAAAATCGTTCTTTTTAAGTTCGTTTGAATAACAATGAAAGAATTTTTGTGCATGTGTGTAGTGGCCGTTTCTTTTTTGTTTTCTGTTTTTTCAAGACTATAGTATTGTTTTAAACCATTCTCGAGTGGAATATGCTGTGATTATTATAATTTTTTTTCCACAGTGTCCATTGTTTAAGCAGCACTATATTTCGAGTTTGTTATAAAGCAGTATATTTTATTGTTAGTTCTTTTTGTACAACGCAAAGTCCGCTTATACAACAAGTTATATATATTTTTTTAAAAAACAAGAATAGGATAGAATTTGTAATGAAAATTCAACATTCAAATACAAAACGGGCATTGTTGACATTAAATTTTCAGTTTTATTTATAATTATGGTAGATGAAATAATATCATGACCACTAACTGTATGTAAGTATTGTTATAAAATTGTTGTACAATGACAATCATCTGTATAATATAGTATAGAGTGAGTGTATGTGGTTGAAGTGCGGTTTACAAAGCATCGTTAAAATGTAAATTGTTATTTCACATAATAGGAGGTCTACTACACCTTTTCAAATATAAGAGACACTCTGTACGTCACTGTTTGATAATATACATATGTTGGTAAAATGAGAACCCAACCACAGATCTACACTTTATGATCCAGGCAAACCTCAAAGATTTCCTGTTGAATTCTACCACTTGGTTTCTATGAAACAATAACAATAACAACAATAACAGACAATTATAAGGATGGTATCCGATAAATCATTAGAAATTAACTAAAACTGTCATAAATACAATGGAATATTATCGTTAAAGTTATTATTTAAATGTCAACAAATAAAATTTATTTGTGGTAATATTATTGTTATAAATGTTTTCTAAATATGATACAATAACAAGTGTTCGAAATGTAAAAACTTGTCGTACATGTAGAAATTACCTTGACACTAACGAAAACAGACCCACCACGAAACTGTTTCAGAATTCATAATAGTCTCGCGATTACCATTAACACGAACTTTAAAAGTTGAATTGACGACATCCTGGGGCGATTGTTTCAGTTTTTTTTTTTTTTTGTTTGTTTGTTGCTCTTCATCTTCTGTTTGTTCCTGTTATTATTGGTATATACCTGGTGTGCTTGTTAGGGTGGTATTTAGTGTGTGTTTCATTTTGTGGTGTCCATGCGGGAGAGAGAGTTGAGTTTTTACCAGACGAGAAGCCGATCGTTGATGTTGATGCCAGATTAGATTCTGAAACAATGCCAGGATTTATTAGGTCTGCTTTATCGTGGCCGAATTGTTTGTTTTTAATTGGGCCGTTTCTGGCCAACATTCTCGACAGTAGTCTTTCGATATATGTTTATACTGGACATGTTGTACAATTGTTTATAACTTACATTACCACTATGAAAAAGTTTGATCGGAAAATGGCGGTCAAATATACAATTTTTCTTTTAATCATATAGTATTAAGTTGCACCCACCCTCTTCATTCTCTATCCTATACAAGCAGTTGTTATTAGAACTATATTTCAACAGAACTTATTATAATGATGAATGATCTTGAATTAGTTGATGTAACTGGTGTAATGCCGACCAATTGACTTTTGATCCGTCATTCTACAATTACAGACTTTTATTCGAAACGAAATACTTCAATCAACGTCTAAATAGGTGGATTCATCGGCTTTTTAAAACACTAGCACTTCCCGAAACACCTCAATAAAGACATATAAAAGTTGGTTTTTAAATAACGAAACACTTGGAAATTTATCTTTATGTGTACATTTTGATATAATCATAGTCGAAGAAGTAGAAGCTTCATTAAATTTAACAACCGACAATAAATAAAGTGTTGAAGAATTTAACAGAAACGTGGGATGTCAATATATTTTTATCAATACGGACTACATTTAACATCTAAATTATGGATTGTTTCAATATTAGGCGCTACCATTTCTTTCTTGCTTTAACTATTTTATTTTTTTTTTTTTCATTTAAGCGGTGCGCACTCCATTCTGATATGTAGATGGCATCATATTAAATTCGAATGGAATTTCTATTATATAGTCTTGAATTCGACATATTATTCAAAACCATTAGGAATTTAACGCAATATTAAATATTTTCAAACAAATTTCGTTGAAAAGGTCAAGCCAATGGTACGTCTGGAACTTCTTCCATTTTCCATAAGCCTAACGGAATACCAGTCGGGTAGCAAAATAATTTCATAATTGAAACAGCAGAAATAAAAACTATTGAGTTTTTCAATTGTAATTGGCATTGATAGAAAAGAACAGTAGACAGTTATTAGCGGTATAATTAATTAATCCCTTGGGAATTTTTCAAGAAACCGCTCCTATCGAAGGATTCCTAGACTCAAATCCTGACCTAGTCTATGGAATTTATTTGCATTTCATCGTCTGCACGTTCCAAACAATACACACAATCCTATCCATCCGTTTCTCACAATCAGTTACTAGTTTAATCCATGACACGTAAATAGAAGCGGCGTTTGTGTCCATCGTGTACAAAACCAAATACGGCAAGAAGAAATGACGACGGTTTTCAACAGACAGACAGAAGTGTCCAATATAAATTAGGTTAAGTTCGGATGGCGGTTTAGTTGGATGGTCGTAAATATGTCGCCTAAAGCTGAAGCCAGCACCTTGACTCCATTTTTTTCTCTCTACGAATGAAAAATAAACAACCAAACAAAAAAGAATTATGACAATTTTTCCGTCTTTAAAGTAATGATCAAACATGGATAGGATGAATGAATCACACTTTATCGCCAGGAGATATGCTCTGCGAACTGCATGTTTAAGTGGTGACGTTTTGCCTTAATTTGGTTAACAAAATTGTGGTTTCATGCACAGTTAAAAGCGTAATTTACACATAGATAAAGTAATTAAAACGAAAAATTTATCGGGAGATGATAGTCTTGGTATTCATGCATTTAATTCCATATCGTGACTTGTTTTTTCCAAATATCGAATTTTCTCACAACTAAATGTTCGATCGATCATTCGATGACAATGTGAACATAAAAAATTCGATTTATTACGTATTCATGAATTGATTAAATATTAATTATAGAAGGGTTGATTGTTTGCAGGCATCCTTGTGCAGAATAAATGCTTTCAATGTCCGCTTTTCGTTGATTTTCATTCATATTGTTTCATACAAAACGAATACAATGTTAACAAATTTCTATTTCAAGTCTTCTTAAAAAGTATTACGCTTTCCAATTGTAGACTTTTAAATCGAGTGAACTATAACGATCACAATAAAAAGCAATTTACCAAGGATTTCGCTGCAATTTTACGACTTTAAACCAAATAGCCTGGCTTTATGTTTTAATTAATGTCGCTTAGCGAACGAAAATTTATGTTTGAAAAGTTTTTGCAATAAAAACAAAAATACACATAAAATCATCCCGCACTTATTGTTTTTTTTATTTGAAATGGAGTGTTGATTGTGAATAGATAACAAAACCACCATTGTATGCAAACTCTACAAGTAATACGTATTTTTAGTTTGGGGACAACTATTTACTAGAAACACAATAATAATAATAGTTACAATAAAATTGTCCAGTTTTTTTAGCTGTAGATTCCATTTTTTATTATTTTAATATTAACAGAAAAGGGTTAGGTTGGTATTCGGGAAATGCCACAAGTCGCGTGCGAATGGAGCAATAATGGGGCAAGTTAATTAAGGGGAATGCAGTGTGCGAAACATAAAATGTCATGGAAATATCTTACAAATAATACAAGCCAACCCCTAATTTGATAGCAATAAATTAAAACTAACGTCACAACATCAGTTGGGGAAACAAAACAAAACAAAAAAAAAAGAATTATAACGAATTACTGCAAAATGTTTTGTTGTTTCAATAAAAACGTAGAGTGTAATTTTTGTTTTAAAAGTAATCAAGCTGGAAAACTTATTACAATTAAAACTTATTTTAATTTTTGTTTGAAAATAACGTTCTAAAGAAATTATTATCAAAGACTATAATTTAAAACAGTTTATTTATTTGCTTTGAACGTCATATATTCTTGTTAGCGTTCAGCATAATTTCCTGAATTACTTTAACTTTAATTGTATTGCAAGAGCTATTTGTAAGTAATGGAGTTTATGCAATAAACTCAACTTGAAGACTTATGACGTTTATAAGTAAAAATAGTCCTACATAACGTGGATTTCTTCTCTGTTAGTATTCCCTGAAAATCTTCACTCCAGCCTCATTTTTTATGGTTCTTTACCTTCAATAATAATAACAAAGTTAAGCTTGAGGTAATACAGTTTGGCAATTCTCACGCTATCCTTATACCAATCCAAATAACAGCAAAAAGCAACAAGCCAGAAATGAAATCGTAGCGGAATTAAAGCAAACAAAACAGTAAATCATGACGGTAGGTATATGGCACCACCCAACAGTTTCCTTAAACAAACAGTGGCGCATGTCCCCAATTACCCATTACCTATACGAGGTGTTTAAAGTTCGGGCTTGTTTAATGGCAACGTCTCACGCTCTAACAATCGTAAATCACATCTAGACACACACTGTGTGTGTGTGCCACCACCACCACTACTACCACTAACACTACCACTATCGCCGCCACCACAACTGTCACAACAACCTACTAAACATTCTAAGGGCAGTCGACGACATCATCGTCCTGTCAATTGTTTTGTTACAACAAAAGGACAACAACAACTGAACTATTTGAATTGGAAATAGGTCCTCGTTATACAGTCACGGCCAGTCGCATTCTATCCAACGTACACATCTGTGTATATTGTATATACCTATGTATGTTAGAAGATGAAAGGTCACGAACGATGAATAAAATATATGTCTGGTTCCTGTTTTTGGTAACAAAATCAGTTAAAACTATAATACTTGTATAGATGTATTCGACAGATGTGAAAAAGGATGTTTTTAAGTGACGGATCGGCGAAATAACAACAACAACAACAACAACAAAACTTGATGGAAACGAATGCCATTTTACCAATTTGCAATCACAATAAGAACCAGACACTAGCCGGAACAAGTAACATTAAATCAGCAGGGTATTTGAAATAAGCTCGTTTCAACATATGTGAATTCATGTATCTATATGTACTCACATGCTATTGGTTAACTTTGTTATTCGAAAGTATTACTTTCGTTGTTGTTGTTGTTGTTGTCAATTTAATGCAACACTGATTATAGATGCCGTCTACCACCATACTCTCATAAAGAGTAATTTCGTTTTTCGTTTTTGTTGAAGAGCAATTTTTATTAAAAATTGTTTCATTAACTTTGGCATTGTGTATATTTGATGCCGCTCTAAAAATAACAATAAATTTCGTAGTTTAAATTGCATGTTCTTTCCGCTTCGATTCAAGTCTTAACTAGATTACTACCTGTAATCCGACTATAGGATCAAAAATTCAATATTTGACGCCTGATATTACTTTGTAATTTTAATATTATTTGTTTTTCTCATTTTATTTCACCTCAGGTTAAACTGAAGTGTTGTTGTTGTTGTTGTTAAGCTCCCGTAACAGAAAATTAGCAAGAAGGTTTAAGTAATCAGTAATGTCATACAATGACAACCAACTGATTGATATGGTTTAAATAAAGTCATTCATGTTGTTATCTATATCCATCGAGCACGCAATATTTCAAACATGAACATGTTTTTAATAATCATTAATGTGGAATAAGCATTATTTAAAAATCATTGACACCCAAGCCATAAATGTTAGTCTTCTATTCATATAAAATAGCAGGTGTAGAGAAATATACGTGTGTTTTTTCTTTAAAAAAATCTACTTATCTGGACTGTATTTCAAAAGATAAGTATTCTAATGTGACCGAAACAGGAGCATATAACGTTTTAAAATCTTTCCTGTGTTCGCGATAACTCCACTATTCAATCGACAACTGGTTCCATTTAAATTGATCGCATAATCTAAATTAATTTCGTTGTAGACTAATTAAAAGTCATTATCAACCCCTTTCAATGATTATCAAGGAAATGAATATTTATAGTTGACTATATATATATATATATCGACAATTTGCATAAACAATTCTTGTAACTTAAGCTTTCTTGATTAAGTTTCGTCAATGGCAACAGTATATAAGATTTTCGTAACTATTACCACCCCCAACTCACCCTCATAATAATGTTAGTCTTAATGTAAATATTAACTGTTGATAATATAACGTTATCCCTACAATTCGTTTAAACTGGCTAAATTAAATTATGAAATTGAAACTTTAAAGTAAAATAAAAAAGACTTAAGGGTAAATAAACTCAACCCTCATTTTCAAACTAAAAACACAATAGACTTGAACGATTTAAAACACCATATATCTCATTGTAGAAATACTTAATTCTAGTCTCTCTCTCTCTCTATCTTTTTCACCCTGAAACTTTGAAATGAAACAAATTGAGTTGGTTTGTGCCAATAATAACGCAAAACAGGGGTGGCTCGTGTTACACATAATCTCCACAACTCTAATCTTAACATAATAAAAGTTTATTATTATATGAATATTACAAGGGTTGGAGTAATTAAAACTAACAAGATATTTCAGTCGTTTCTGACATTTTTCAGACTTCAGACGACTTGTTTGAATTATTAAAATGGTCGTTTAATTCTACTATAGCACAACGTGTTTCTTATAGACTACGTCAATGTAGCTAGCATCTACTAAAGAATGTTAGTAGAGGGTTATTGGATTATTTAAAGGTCGTTTGATTGATCGAAATTCATTTCAACCCCTTTAAGCTTTCCCCAGTTACCCCGATTACAGTGGTGGTTCTTCGTGAGTCACGCGGGACTATTTAAACCTGACTCATGAAAATTTAAATTAACCTCCATCGTTGTTTTTGCTTTCTTTTTTTTATATTTTATTGTTGTCATTGATTGAAAAAAAAAATTATAGGATTTTTGCTACGATAAGCATCATTTTCACTTTACATTGACCATTTAGAAATCTGGTTCAGTGATGGTAAAGTGCTGATCGTTCAACGGTATTTATATAACCGATGTTTGTTTTTAACGTTGTTATTACGATTATAAAAACTCTTTATATCCTGCCCCAAGGGCTCATTATTTCAATATTGTTTTCGTTTGATTTCACTTCTGATAACTTTTCGCAATTTTCATTTCAACTTTTTGCTGTTCGTTCTCTTCGAGTTTTGTGTAATTTCTAGATGAAAGGCCGCCTTTTAATTTAGAATGTCGGTCGGTTTTTCTCTCAATACAGTGATTAAACTGGAAAAAAAGTACTCTAGACTATAAGTATACCTACCTACCTAAAATACAGATTCAACATTGAAAAGAAAGTTAGAATATAATAATTAAGTTAATTATGAAGACTTTCGAAGAGCATGGAATATTTCCAACACCATGACTAATTAATACATTCGAAAACTAATTAAAAACAATTTAATTAAATGCTGATTTGCAATATCAAAAGTTAATTGTGTTTGAACTTGATTCTTGGCATTGTTTTCTCATCCAATAAAGATATTTGGTAAAACCACAACGCCTGAGATGCCTCCCAAATACATTACTAACAATTAATAAGTTAAGAAGTATTATTTTGATAAAACGTCTAGTGCCGAGGGAGCTATAGCTCACAAACAAAGTCTAAAAGTTGGCGAGTTATTAACCATAACGGAAATATAAACTTGAACCATCCTTTTTCATTAAACGAAAACTTTTGATAGAAATCATTGCACGTAGCCTCTATTCACATCTAAACTTGTTTGTGTAGTAGCCATTCATATATTTACACAAGAAAATCTTACAATCACTTTATTACACGAGTGAAAATTGTATCATTTCACAATTTAAACTTTCACGTTGTAGGCTCAGCATTTCCTTTATATGTTCAAATAAAACAAGAGTGTTAGTCCACAAACAATTCTCTATTAAAATAACTCTCAGATAACATTAACATGATCCGGTATAGAAAGGCTTTTATTTATCTCTCAAGTTCTCGTATATTCAAAGTGCCTACACTCAACCAAAACACAAATTTACCCGAAAATGTGCTTACTAAGCTGAAAACCAAACAAGAACCACCATTCCATTTACAGGCCTGACTAAAATATGCAGAAGCGCGTATAGAATTTCGCTGATGGCGCGGCACCACTACCGTCAGTGCGGATACCTCATTTAAATCACATCGGTGCCAGAAATGTGTTATATTAAACTTTATATAAGTGAACTGTTCAAACGGGAAGACTTACAGTTTATATTAACCAACCATGGATGAATAAATTCGTTTAAGGTTTCTTACTATATACAGATTTTTAACATGAAAATTGCACGTGTGTATCTGAAATAAAAATTGGTTTTAATTCGTATAATACCGGACACGATTATTCACCAAATCGTCAGTTGACCGGAAATATAGGCTATATTGTACAGATCGATATTTTCCACCTGCGATCTATGCCAGTTTACTGATTCTATTTACTTCCGCTTGCATTAGTCTACG
Source organism: Lydus trimaculatus (assembly GCA_037414755.1). Lineage (NCBI taxonomy): Eukaryota > Metazoa > Arthropoda > Insecta > Coleoptera > Meloidae > Lydus > Lydus trimaculatus. The sequence goes on along the minus strand of JAZBGY010000213.1, from coordinate 12,471 downwards.
TCTAACACGCGACCAATGAGACTTCCACAGATTAGCCATTATCTATTCACATGAACTGATTAGTGACATGCAGAAGGACTGTTACTTCGTCATTACACTCGACAGAGCACAAACAACACACAGTTAATATTAAATTCTGGATAATAAGAGAAATGAACTGTAGATGAATATTTTGTTGATTCAATAGAAAGTTAGAAGTTGACAACGTTTTGTTAATGAATAGTTGTTGACAACATATAGAGATAATAACTGAATTTAGTCAACTATAACATTCTTGTCGATGAAAATATTTAAATATACACCTGCTTTGATTGTGTTAAGATATTGATAATTTGGGGCGGTTGAAATGAAGAGGATGAAAATAGAGGAGAAACAAAGCAATAAGAGAGTACATAGTCGTTTGAATTCTTTCACAGACATAATTTGAATAGATGCTTTAGAAATAAAAACATATCGATACAGCAGCTGTTACAAAGAAATAAAGGACGAAATGATAGGAATCTTTCAAATGAATACAACAGAATTTTGTTCCGAAATTGGAGAGGTTACAGCAATAATAATAAAAACATTAAGAAATAAAAAGAGCTACTGCTGTAAGACTTTATAATTTTAATTAACAAATTGTTGCGGTACAGGTATATAAACATAAATGTTATATGCAGTAGCTTTATTAACATAACGATAAAGAACGGCTGCATAAAGTCGAAATATAAATTTCTAGTCTCGCTTTCTGGATCATAAATCGTCATCTTTAATATATTTTTTGACATGGTAACACTTTTCGATTCTTCTCATAAGGTGGTGTATCTCAACCAACCCATTGACTATGGCATTATTCAAGACAATTCTTCTGCAGCCTAGCAAATTATGAAAAAGGTCGTGAATTAAAATGTGAAGTACAAAGGGAAAATGTCGAGTTTTGCACCAAATTTCAGGCATATTTGCAAAACGAGCTTCTTATCAACATTAACGTTTCATTTTCTCATTATTTTCCTCAATAGAACTCTTGATGATCCTCAAAGTGATACTTAACATAAAAATCAGCTATTTTCTATGTGATGGTTCCATGGAAGCTGTTGAATTTCTATTTTAAGCCTTTTCTATCTTGTTTTTTTTTTGTTGATTAATACAGTCTGCTGCAATGTTTTAGCAATTTTATTTGTAATCTACAGCAACTTTCTTTTATAAATCCTTTAATGTGATTCCCATAGTAACGTTATCAGGTTTTTGTGCTATGTAGCTAGAAATTCTAAACTACAATGTAAGTTTTAGTCGAGTAGATGACTTGTAGATCTATCGATCTCTATAATGTTTTCAGAAGAATCAACTTCGTTGAACTAATCAATAGTAATAATAATAATAATATTCAACTGTTTGTATTGAACTTTACCCTCTAATATCAAACTAATTATATTAATAAAAGACTTGAATATTTGTTGATCTTTGATCAAACTAATTCAGTATTATGTCACATGGAATTTGCTTAATTAGACTAAAAGCGAACACGTTTAATTTAATTTGAATTGAGTTCTATAGCCGGAAAAATGATCCCTATATAATAATAATATTGTATAATAAAGATATTATTTGAAGAACGTAATTTCCTGCCAAAAGCATGAAATTGTATTGAAAATTCCAATACTGATGATAGAAAGACGTTGTTGTTGTTGTTGTTGTTGATGTCGTAGCTGTATTCAAATTTTCGACGACGGTATGGACATTCCTTATTGATAAAATGATTTTCCCTTTACATATACACACATACAATATGTATGAAAAAAACCTCAATATAATGGACGGGATATTTTTGAAAAGAATTTTTATACGATCCTCTCAGTTTAAGAGAGAAGGGTCAGAAGAGCTCGTTTTCCGTTACCAAATATTTCTCACTTAACAAGTCAACTGGAATACTTTAATGAATACATCTTACGAAAAGAATCAAATTGTAAAACTCTAACGGTATTAATTTAATAAAAATACTTATGCTTACTGATATAAGATTTCCGACAATAATTTCCATACAGATAGAATGATTATAGAAAGAAGTAGAAGAAAAAAAAAAAAACTCTTGAAAACTTCCCCGGGATGAGTTGAGTTGTATTCTTTAAAGGTAAACTAAATTCAAAACGTATTGCGAGTTTTCCACACGCCAAGATTTCTTTTGTGAACGAAAAGCTGCGAATTGAATGGAAAATTGTCGATTTATGATGTAATGGCAGTTTCCTTTTCGACGACGTGCTTTTGCTCTATTTCATTTTTTTGTTTTCTTCTTCTTCTTCTGTTCGTCGTCTTATTCACAAACAAACACGTGGCAAACAGCAACGACAGTTGGTGTGCTATTCAAAATTTGCATTTGAATTGGTATAAAAAAGTCACAGCTATTATTGGAATCGTATTTACAATTGGACAATGGCAAATTTTAATCATACTATAGGTTTTCACGAATCGATTATTTATTATTTTAAGTGGAAACTTGATGAATTGGTGCTTATTATTGAAATTTGCAAAAGTAATCGATAAAAATTCAAAAGAAAAACAGCCGCTTTTCATCATATTTCCTTTGAAAATTCGAAATTTTCTACAAAATGAATAAATTAATTAATGGAGAAGGCTTATTATATTAAATTAAGTTAGGCCTCTTCAAGCTTTTCATGGTATGCTTTTGTTTATTTAATTTTAAGATTTTGTTCTTTTGTTTATCAACAGTAAATAACTGGAAACTTTGTCGGCCTTTTCTCTTACTATTTATTTATTTTCTGTTGTTTCCACTAAAGATGCTGTAAAAAGTATAATTGAGCTGTTCAATATAGAAGAAAGCAATTAATTAATAATGCAAAAACAAAGTAACAGAAAGCTCATCTGAAACTGTCGCTTTTCAACGCAAAAAAAAAAACATCTAATGATGATGCTTTTGAATTAAAAAAACATCTTCATCCGAGAGTCTTCAGATGCTCTCTCTCTCTCTCTCGAAAAAAACGACTAGTTTGGATTAAAGAGCTTTTTAAGCACAGCTAAAGTACGCCCCATTAGCGTTTGTTGCAATTTATGGATATTAAAAAAAATGATAGTTGTATTAAAAAATAACATTAAATTCGTACAGCCAGCCCCTTTAATTCATCCCTATTGCCAATTTTACTATAAATAATCCAATCATCTTATAACCATATGATGGTGGTGATAATGATGATCAGAAAAGGCGGTAATTATTAACCGAAATGTAATTAAATTTGAATTACTTTAGCACATTTCGAATGGGGTGGTAATACTGATGATAGAGAACGATTAAACTTTGAATACATATAGGTATATAGAACAAATTCCATCAATATGGTACTAATAGGTGTTAGTTATAGAGCGTTGCTACTAGTTTGTGAATTACTGGTGTTCCATCACAAATTAATATAGAGTAACCGCGACAGCGAAGGCCACAAACCCTCAAATGACAGTTGCCTATAAATCACAATTATCCACCCCATGTTTGCTGTTGATTCTCGCACCCTATTCCTTGCTGCCACCTATATGGTGCTGAATAACAGTCGACTAACTAAACGACAAAACACCACCAGTTGACCTAATGGTAGCAAAATACGGTTGTATTCTAATTACTAGTCGTTTTTTTTCTTTCAATTTCCATCTTCCTGTAATAGTTTTTATTACAGAAAATTATTACATATCGAAATTTTACAGGAAATGTTCGTGCTACCCAATTTTATCGTTTCCCGAAATAACTGATAGTGATAATAGTAGTAGTGAAACATTTACCGGACCACTACCGTTTGATTTAACGTTACCATAAAACTGTAGACAGCCATGTTCTATTTCTCTACCTTTATTGAATGCGGTTACATCCAACGTTTTATAGCTGCATAAAACAACGTTATTGTTCTCATATTGAACAACATTACGTTTCTTGTTTTTTGTTCAACAATTGTCAAAGTTATTGATCTCAAAACTATGTGGAAATATAGATGTCACTGTAAACTATGAATGTAGAAGATCTGATAAGAATTATTGTGGAATTGTTGTTATATTAAAACTATCAACACTCATATTCGAGACATTTTCAGTTACCAACTGGGTTGAAAATGGTCTTAATCAAACTATATTTTATATAAAATGGCGTACAGATGAAACATTAATGTCTCATATGCGGTTGGTTTTGTAGGAATAATGTGCTTGAAAATGCACCGAAGCTTCAGTGATAACTGTCCCATTTTTATAAAAATTCTACAATATTCATACATGCAGAACAACTAGAATTTCAAGTCACTACACCTAAATAAAACGATTGTGGGGGAAAAAAGTGCACATACAAAGTTAATAAGTCTTTTGTTAAATTTATTACAAAAGACTAATATCGTGATCAAAAACTATGTGCATAATTCGTAAGGGAGCGTCATTTATATATATATACTGTAGTAGAGTCAAGAACATGACCTGTGTAAAACTGTCGAAGCGGCTTTATTTCTTTACTGTTGCTGCTGTTGTTGTATATATCTCGCATGCAGAACTTTGGTCGCATGTCCGCCAAACATAACTTCAGCTACTGTTGATTTACTGATGTTAACCAGTCGAGACTACGTTATATTTAAAACAATCTTTGCTATAGTTTTTCTTTTTTCTTTTTGTCCGCTATAAGATCTATTACATGACTTTTCCGTAAAATTATTAAAACTGATAACGGTTATAATTCACTAATTCAATTAACAATTCTATGTAGAAGAGTTGTATTTAATTTCCGGATAATGATTTCTACATTTGCCGACTTTTCAGCAAAAATGTTTACATCATACGTTATGCCAATATCCGGCGATGTTTATGGTGTAAACGTAGTCGGAATAAAATTGTCAAATTGGCGTATAAACAATTAAATAACTATTTACGATAATTAATTACTTACGTAATTATTCGTCAATTTGTACGGATTCTTTCAATTACTTTGAATAGCAACCGACCCCCGATTAATTAGCTTTTTGTTTGTTGAGATAATTTGTGTTTTTATAGAACTTGTATTATTTATATAACCTAAATAGGTCTGTAGACTTCTGTAAACTGTTTCACATCTGTAAATTCCACTCCAAAGGTGAGATCCAAGCTTTCGCCTCTCTTCTAAGCGATTATCCTTATCAGTTCTTCATTAATTGTACTTAAATTTATTTTAGAGAATTAACTTGGTCGTTATCTTCACAATGCACGTTTTCATTCTAATTTAATCTGTCAAAAGCCAAAAAGTTATGCTACAATGTTTACCTACCAGTTTGACTTTTCCACATATACACTAATTAGGTGAAAATTCGATTTTTTTTATGTAGTAAAAACACGCATATTTGCAATATTGTGTGATATAGAGAACAGTCGAAACTACTAAAATGAATTATTTATTGATGAATTTTCCATAAAGGCACGTTTTAATAGTTCAAGTTTAATAAAATATCGGCTTATAATCTGCTTGTAAAATAAATGTGACTTAAGTACAGTTTTAAGATGGCTTTACTGTAAATTTCATCAATTAAACATCAGAATAATTAGGATTAATTTTTTATAGTTGATAAAGGAAGCTATTAATCAACAACTAAGCCTCTTATTAAGGTAGGTATATATAAAACATTGATTTGTGCCATCAAATTTTTAAAATATAGGCTGTCCCATTTGAAGCATAGATACTTAAATATACAGTTGTGATATTGTTTATAGTTAATGTCTTATTCGAGATAATAATGTGCTTCTTCACTAATTCATAAATGATTTGATTGGATCAAAAATCGAAAACCTGTTCGATGTTCTTATGAATAATAATTAGATCGGCACGATTAGATATTTATAAAAAGAAAGTAGTGACTAAATCAGGAATGCACTACACCTTCCGGTGAAATTAATCCACTTAAGTGATAATTTATAGCAGTGCCATGTTAGAGACACATAAGATTGCTGACATGTCAGTAGCAAAATTAAATGGCGTATTATTGTACGAACAGATTGAAAAAATAAAAAACGAACTAAAACTCATGAAAAATTAAACTTAGCAGCAGTGTTTAAATTCAGTTAGCATTGGCAGGTAGTCACGCTATAGTTAAGAATTTTTACCATTGGTATCATATTAGCATATCACATATATTTAAAATTATGAAACAAAAACAATCTTACGGACGTGTATAATCGTAAAGCTTTATTTTTCCTCAGACTATAAATGTAATTATTATATTTTAACATGCAACAGATCTTGCAGGATTTTCAACCCCTCTTAAATAATTCTTATCTAACTTTTGAGAAAATGCAGTTGAATATTAGTTAATTGAAACGTATTCTTCTATAGGGACACCCTTGGGGGTGGTTACGGTTATACAAAACTCCAACCACCATTTGACTTATCATCATAAGGGTGAATTCTACTGTACTGCGATGCACCACCATAATTAATAATTTGAAATATAGTGTCATTAACATTCCCCCCTACCTTTTATATTGCCATGTGTTTTCTGACAACACCAGTGGTGTTTATACCAAACTGTAGTAGGGTGGGCAGGTAAATATTATGAAGATTAATAGTCAAAGTACGAAATCTAATGCTGAAAATGGGTATCTTATTTCGTTCTTTAATTTTTCACACTTTTGATGTATGAGCTTGAAAGTCGGGTAGGGCTTTAAATGGCGGAAATTTAAATAAAGCGACATCACTCTCATATTCACTCTTCTTATTTTAAATACACCCCGCGCTACTGTGCTGTGGCTGTGAAACTTTTGTCTTTTGCAATTTGAGACGTTGTTGTATTTCATCACCTGGTGTACACATCATTATTGATCATTTCATTCTTGGTTATAATATGAAACGCAATTTGAGACAACAGAAAAGAGCACTTAATGAAGTCTACATTGGATGTTTACACAAATTTGAAACCGTTTTCATCAAAAACACAAGATGAATTTCTACCTCTTTTCCAGTCAATAAACGTCCCCCCGTCCATTAAACTCAATAACATTTCAAAAAGACTCTAATTAAAAGCTGCATCCATTGGAAAGGGATTAAAGCAGAATCTACAAAATCGTTGGCAAGCGAAATGAGAAGCAAAAGTGGCCAATAATTCATATTAAGCTAACATTAACAAGGAAATGTCCTTTGAAATCTATTTCCACAATATTCCTACAACATTTATAAACACATGCAAGTTTTCTTTGTTTTTTTTTTTCGTATTATACTTACCATTCACTCGGACGAACAGTGATAATAGGAAAGTTATGCTACCGACTCAGTATAAATCTACTCAGTGTTCGTGAGTGTTATTGTGGGTAGTCACGCGAGCCCTCCGTGCAGACACCAACCCTCATTTCAACTATACCATTCTACACATTCTATAAAAGGTGTAGGAGTTTTGCAGGCAATAGATATACATTCGTGGACGTGACTGTATAAGAAGATTAGTTAAAGCGTATAGGAGAAGAAGAAGAATGCCGCATCTATCCAACTGACCTTGTTGTCTACGAAATTGATGACCACTAAAACTATAGGCTTCTTCTCAAGAAGTCAAGAATATACGGACAATATCATAAATCCGTTTCTGATGTCATCCAACAATGTTTGGATTCACGATCCAATAGGGATTACGTTAGTAGTCACGTAACAGCCGGGAATCGAAAGGACTGACGAAAAATGACCTACATATCCCTTATCGAATAACGAAGATAAACTAACATTAATCCGTTTGTGGATCGATATTTGTGTATTTGACAGAATTGTGGAGGATTTTTATTTTTATTAAAAAAACAAAAAAAAAAGGAAAAGAAGATTGAGGAAATTTTATTAAAAAAAGATTAATTAAAGCGTCACGCGATTTTGCATGATCTAAATTACTATGTTGTTGTTGTTGTTTTTTTTTGTACTTTTTCTTCGTTCTTTCTTTAGTAAAATGAAGATCAACAACGATATGGAAAATCGCGCTATAAAGACGGAACAGAATAGAAAACTGGAAGCTGAGAGAGAACAAGAACGAACGGGTGGGCGTCAAGCGAAATTAACGTCTGTCTGGTGTGTGTGGCTGAAGCGCACTGGGACGCAATCGCCTTCCTAATCTAAACAACAATAATTTCAGTCCGCCTTTTCGAGATGGCGAAAGAAAAAACATTAAAAATAATAAAGTTGTTTATTCAGATTGGCTGAGATAGGATCAGTCTGGGAGATGATTGTGTGTATATGTGTTTGGGTGTTATAATAAAATATGAGCATATTTTGATTATCTCGATCTGATCAAATTCAATATTATTTGATGATCAGATGCGATATCAATTTATTGATTTAAAATTAATTATAAATAGCAAACAGCTAACAATAACTGACCTATATTTAAGATTATAGTTTTAAGTTTTATACTGTACGTACACACTCTGATAAGCAAACGGTCCGTGTATTCATCCATTATAATTTTAGAAATTGCCATACCAAAAGGACGGTCTTTTGCAACACACGCGAAATTTAATAAAAACACTATCCAATCGACCAGAGAGCTTGTGTTTGTTAATTTCACGCCAATTATTTTAACGTCGATTGGAGCTGTTAATCTGACTACATACATAAAGACATAGAAATCCACTCTACTGGGATATAGGTGTGTATCGATTGTGGAAATTATGGACCGCATGAACGTGAACAATTCACCAGGATTGCCTTTTGTTGTCCATATTTTACGCTCCTGTTGATATCATGAAAGAATATCTATCCTACTTCTTACTCATCTAGAAACTTTATTGGCTTCAACTTTGAGTCAAACACGTGACTCTACAGTATAAATGTCGTCACTTTGCTCGTTAAAACTCGATGAAATATTAAAACTAATTACAGTACTGTCCAAGTTATAAAATCAGTAGCTTCATAGCTCTCTATGTTTATAAAATGATTTTGATATATACTTGACGTTGATGCAGTCGTAAAAGATTTCATTATAACTGTTTTAATCAGAAACTTTTAATGGAAGTAAAATGAAATTTTCTGAAAACGGTTGTGGCGACTGATGTTATCCCCTCACATCTAATGTTTCCACTAGTTGGGCTTTTTCTCTTACTGAAACTTTTCACTTACAAATCTGCACGTTTTACCGAACAACTTATAAAACATTAAATGCGAATAAAGTAACCCCATTTCTTAAATTATATTTTCAGATTTTTTTTTTGTACTCCTCCTTCTACTTCTCATTCTTCTTCTACTACTTCTTCTTCTGTAGCAAAAGTTTCGTTCGTATCGTTTACAGAATTTAAAACACAAACTCGTCAGGGATCCTTTTAGAAACTCGTTTTCTTAATTTCAAATTCAACTTGACACAACTACAGATAAGGAATAAGGACAAGTGTTGAAACGTTTAAAAATCATCCGTCACACAGCTTGCAACAATTTTATTTATCACCAAAAACGAATCACATTAGAAACAAAAAGCATTTCATTAAATAACAATAATAACAGTAACGGTTGCTTCCATAAAAGTGAGTAGAAGAATGTCAATTAACACAAAATCGGTATAAAGATTTTCTACGAATCCCTTGAAAGTCTGACAGTTGACGAGGAGTATTGCTCATCTTTGACTTGGGGGATTGTTTGAAATACCTGATGCTTTTAAGACTGGTGTCCGACTTTAGTTGAATCGTGGCATAACTGCCAGTCAAAAGTCGACCACACAATAGCAACAGCTAAATGTATTCTTGTATTTTATACAGTGGAACGTTGTGTTAAGGAACGCGAGAATTTCTCCGTTGATTATATCGAATCTGTATTTCATAAACGAATGTGATCCCAAGAATTCCTTCCGTTGAAGGATTATGTATCAATGCAATAAAAATAAGAAAAATATAGATTGGATTTTGATTTGTTATGACTAGGATTGAGTCCCCAAAAATATAAACATTGAATTTTCCCTATCTAATCCCTACAAAAATACACCTACAGCTTAATTCCCGTTTGTTTCCGCTTTATTGTACAGAAAACCACTATTGTAAATTCTAACATATTGAACCTTTTATAAAGGTGTTTATTTAAGGATTGAACAATGAATGAGTTTAGAAACATACAAGAAATGACCTGGAAGGGTTTCGCGAATCTCTACAGCTGTTGTGGTATTTTGTTGAACATACATTGAAAATACTGTATAAACTGCTTCTTTTCGGTTTTGTTCCGATTGTTGAATAAACAAGAAAGACACGTGAAACAACATTGTATTGGAATTGTTATTTTTCGTTTTGTTTTGTTGTACAAAATAATTAAATCTGGAATAATACGAAAACGGATTCTTGTTCTATAGTTATTGTCGACAATAAGTTCGACAATCTCTTGTAAAACACTGGTAGATCTAATCAAAGTTTTCTCAAAGCTATCGGTAATAAAGACTTGCAGACTTACCCTATCGCTACCTGTAAATACTTTTTCTTTTCTAACTTTATCAATTATCCCGACCCTACTATTACGTTTCCTTTTTCCCGTCATTAGCCTATTATAACGAATCAGTCGGTTGGATCTTTTCAAAAGTAGAGACATCCTCTAAAATGTATTTACATCAGTCATTCTATTGATTATTATTTTGTAATTAATTCCGCAATGGTACACTACATCAAAGCAAGAATTTCCCAACATTCAACACAATCTCAGAAAAGTATCGTTTTTTGTTTCGTTTGTTTGTGTAATGATCGTTTTGCTAATTTTCTGCGTGCTATTGTAAATAAATGGTGGAATTGTAGAATGTTTCAGAACAATTCAAAGATTGCATTGATATGAAAATTGCACCGAGAAATCTTGCATAGTTTCCGTTTTTAATGAATCAAATGCATATAAAGTTTTGCATATTTTTTGAATAACAATTCTAAATAAAAAGGAGCAACAAAATTTGTTTTATTGTATACATTTTTTTTTTTTGAACAACATTGAATACATGAATAATTTACAACTTTATTCTCTTTTCAAAAATATGTTGTCCTATTATGATGCAACCATACAATCGCTCTTTAATCTCCACCATTCTAAGTGTGGTTGCTTTTCACTTGTTTCTTGGATAAAATGACAAAATGCATAATGAGAAACTGTCATGTCCGTTTCGCTATTTCAAACAATTTGAAATTGTTGTATCCATCCTTTATAAATTTTATAATAAACAGCGAATTAAAATGTAAATCATATTGTGGAAAAGGCGTGTCTTTAATTAATTAAAAAACGACACGTTTACTAAATGATTTTTTTTCCACTTGATTTTTCTATATGTGGATTAAACTTACCGCTTGTGTGTGGTCCATTATTGTGTGGGATTCATAATCTTATTTTGAAGTCGTGTCTTCTCGATGAATATTAGCATTTTCCTTTATTTGCCGACATATCAACTTCCTTTCAGGTGGTGATATTACCATCAAAAACAACAACAAAAATCTAATATACAATACGACTCCTAACAAATAATTTTCAACTTTATATAACAACATAACTACTTTGATGTAGGTATTATTAAGAATTTTAATAAAGCAAACACGTGTCGTTTTATTACTTTGACGGTATCAGAAATTACAGCTGTCTTTCTTTGGTGTTTTTCATTTGTGATCTTACAAGGAAGCCATCAGACGTGCGGGTCGTTGTTTTATCTCATATTTACAGGACTTAAAGTTCCTAAGGTGGACATTAAATTCTTGAAGTAGTAAGGCGCGCTTTTCAATATAACTCGAGAAAATCGGTTTTAAAGTTTTCCGAATTATAACGCTGCTTGTCCACATGAAGTTGCAACTATAATTCAAAAATTGCTGGTGGTCGTTAGGGTAAGCGTCGTGCCTGACAAAAAAAACCGAGTCTCGTCCGAACCACTGAGGAGGTCGGACGTCTTACCTATACCTCATAGCTCAATACAGTGCGTAAGTGAAAGTGAATAGCCACAAGAGTCAGTTCACGTACACTGCTGGTTCGTCTAGCAATAGACTTACCACAGTTTCAAACAATTCCAATAATCAACAACAAATAATGGCCAATAACAACAACATGGAATATCAAACAAGTGACATTACAAACGAAAATCGTGTCGATGAAGAGAAGAATGATTTTATACATGTTACCAGAAAAAAACAGAAACGTAAAATATCCCAAAACGAAGAAGACAATGAAGCTACAAAGAGACAACCTACGATCACTTTGTACAACAGATACGCCACCCTTGTTAACCAGGAACCGCAAGCATCAACATCATCGCCCCCAGTCACAACAAGCAATCAAAATGCAAACAAAAATGATAATACGAAAAAGAATACACCACCACCGATCATCATTCATGGTAAGCCACAAAACGATACACAAACGCAGAATCTCTTCAAAAGCTGTAAAGAAATCCTCACCAAAGGACACTATATAAAATTCACAAAAAACAGTGTAATAGTTCAGCCCAAGTGCGTAGATGAATGGAGCACCATCAAAGAGTTTTATAAAAAGAAAGGAGTGGAGTTCCACACTTACACTCCAAAGTCCCAGAA
>JAZBGY010000212.1:53501-78877 GCA_037414755.1 Lydus trimaculatus | reverse complement strand
AGTACATTTCGTTTATATATATATATATATATATTTAGAATGGAGATGATATAAATAAATGAAAAGTAAGTTTATGATGTGGCTTAAACAAACTGTAACAATATTAAATTGAAGATGTGAATATTTGACCTTTTCTGACTGTTCAAACAATTAAATTTAATAGACAGATTTATTAGTTTTGTTGAAATTAACCTTTTAGGTTAATAAAACAGATAATTTATCAGAGTGTTTAATTATAATTCTAAAATTGCATGAACAGTTATTTTAATGAACGTTTTTTTTTTCTACCATACGAATATTGCTTTAAAAAACGGCCATTAATAGTGTTGTAGGCAGTTGAGAGACTTTCACTCAACTATTTCAATTATTTATTTCTAGAAAACCTTTAAATTTTAACATAAGCTATTCCCCCTCTGTTATACTGGAAAGTGTAATCGAAATTTATAGAATATGTAAAAGGTACGCAGACAGCGTGTTAACAGCTCTGTTTTTTTATGGAAAATAACGTACAGTATGTGAAATATCACCGCTAATACCTTTATTGAAAAATATTTGGAATAAATATTTAAAATATTTATGTGAAGTGTGTTAGAAACACGTAACGTGATTCTATGGAAACTAGAAAAGTTTGAATAAAATAAATCTCAATTATACAATATTTAGCACGTTTTATTCCGAGTTTTGTTGAGGGTAAAAAAAAAACATCCAAGGCGCATCCACCATTTCTCCCACTAAAAAAGGTTAATAATGAAGATTAAATTTATTCAGTCAGTCTCTAAAAGTGCCCATGCACGAGCGATCCAACGGACGAAAATCGCCGAACAGATTCAAAGGTCGGCGTGCAAATGAGTAAACTTGACACAACTTGGCACAACCCTAGACGCCTACTGTGCCTTGCGTCAAATGGATCTGTGGTGTATGGACACTTCAAGCTATTTTTGAATTTATTTATCAATTTTTAATACGACGTAATGGTTGTAGAAGCAATTAATGATTCGCTTGATCCTTGAGGCACATTTTTAGTTGAAATAATAAAACAAGCTACTTTGAGTCGGTGCTATTTAGATTAAAGTAAATAGCAAATTGAAAAGATCTCATAGAACTATAAAGTTTGTATTTGATATTCTCAGAATTAGAATACAATCAACAAGTCTACCAGACAAAATAATTGAGCTACAGTAAAATGGAATGAGTAAATTTTACATTATCTGTCATCTTGAATAATTTAGTTAGGTTTAAGATGAAACACGTAACATCTTGTTAATTTCTACAAATTGTTTACAAATCTCTATTATTGTTTTTTGCTTTCTTTTTCTTGTTATTGTTATTTGGAATTGTTAAATGTTAGAAAAAGCTTGTATTTGGATCACGTAAATTTCGTTGGTAAACTTTGTTCAGTTCCGGTGTAGTTTTTAACAATCTATATGTAGTGATATACGTTGGGGAATTCAGTTTGTTACTCGCAGAAAATGTGTTGAATATTTTTTATTCATGTCAATACATGATCATTTGAATTCGAAACACAATAATTCTCAAAAAAAGTGTATGGTTCCACTTTATCTGAAAGTGGAAGAGAGTTGAAAACTAATAGAGTTTTTAGTTGTTGCTACTTTTTCCCAAAATTTACACGATTTGTTATATTTTCTTTGATGATGACAGTAGTTGTGTTGATTATAGAACAATAAGATGTGACAAGTTGAGTGTTCATTTGTAAAATTCAACTCACGTATAGTTTCTTCAGCATAAAGAAATTCTATTCCCAAATGGACTATCAACAATATGAGAGACACTTATGAGTCTCTCAGCAATTTTAGTTCATTTTATTTGAATTCAGTTCAAGTTTGGTTGTTTTTTTTTTTTGATTTTAATTTAAAAATAATCAACGTTTCGGTTGAAATTTAAAAGAAATATTATATTGTGAAATGTTTGAAAAATTTGTAATTATGTAGCATGCTTTCATGAATTATTTGTTGATTTGTAATATTCATACTTATGAATAATAAAAGACTTCTGAAGTGTGCTACAGAAATTTGTGTAAATTTACTCTAAATTTGAATATTTGTACTGCATTTGTCACCGTAACGTTTGCATTGGGAACGTAATTCCTACTGCATCTCTCTGTTTACTAAATACAGTGGCAACCCGTATAACCTGCTCTTGTATAACACAACCAAAAAAAAATTGGGACAGTAGTTAGACGATCCGGAAAACACAGTCCAAGCGAAAAATTTTATTTTCTCTGAAAATATACGTGTTGTAATTGGTTGATGAATGTTTTCTTTTGTAATAGGTAAGTTCGAGTTTCTACTATAACGAATAAGTTTTACATTGTAATTATAATAAAATTTACGTTATTGAAACGTTTAAAAGCAAAATCTAATTATAACACAAGTTTACTGTAAAATGAATCATGAATTGACTGGTTTAATTTGATTTTCTACTTCAAAACAGTGAACAATCTCTTTCTAATGGTCGATGTGGTTATTTCATGCAATTGTTAATTGAATTTGAAGTGTCATCTTTCTTAGAAAAGTCAAGGGACGTGTTGAACTTCTCTTAATAACGTTTTGAAAAGCCCCGGCGCATCCACCAATTTTTCTATCTCCTAAATTATTGCAACTATGTATAGAAATAACTTGATTTTGTTCAATTACGGCTGTAATTTACAATTTTTTTTTGCCAATTTCAACAATTTCGAAAATCACGAACTGAATTTTCTCATGTGTGAAAATTTGCATTTCAAATTTTTCCCTTTTCTAATTATCCAGATTTGACAATTTTCCTATAGAAAATTAACAAAGTAATTTAATTTGTGGTATAATTGAAACCGCCAAGACTACACCATTTACTACCCTTAAGGTATACAATTACGAAATTTTCAGGTGGTTATATAATGTTTGTGGCGGGGTGGGAAAATTTTGAAACAATTCAAATTCCAGCTGACCTGGGGCGCACAGTACAACACACCAGATACGAACGATGATAACCTTCGAATAATGTAAAGGAAGAACCTTGTTGGTGGCAGTGATGGTGGTGGTGGTGGTGGAAATAGTAGGGGGATAGGATGGTTTTGTACAATACCCCAGAATTATAAAAGCTGGAAGCATTCTCAGACGAGCAGGCGCGCTAATATTGACCGCCCCCGCTAACATTCTCACCAAAACTAAAACACCGACCACCTCTCTTGCGATTCAACACTATTTATTCGGTCGCATATTTCGCATATGATGAAACATAGATACAAAAAAGTTTATAGTAGTAGTAGTAGTAGTAGTAGTAGTAGTAGTAGTAGTAGTAGTATTGACATTGACATACGGTATGGATTAGATAAAAAATGTATTTGAAAAGTTTGAAGAACAAAGATTTATGACATCCATAAAACCTGAATTTGTAAATTAATTTCTTAAGTCGACAAAGACTTAAAGACACACTTTAAGTAGATATTCGTAACAATTAATCACTTGATAACAAAAACGTTTTACATTTTCTCTTGGTATTGTGAATCAATAAGTCATCCATAAATTCAGTTTCAAGGATTCCTATCAAATATTGAAAAAAAACTCTATTAATTCAAAAGTTTTGCCTATATTTTTGGACACAGATGAATAGTTGATGGAATAAATACTATGGAAAATAACTGACTATCATATTACTAATAATAGTTTTGATTCTTTTTGTTTTTCTTTTATGTAAAACTGGGTTGTGTCAAATTGTACATCTTGGATTTTTACTACGCCGTTTTTTTTCCACGCAAACGTTCGATTATCTTGAAACTGAGCTATGATTGGAATTGCGTTTCTTTCAAATGAAACCTTCTGTATATAACCGGCTTAATGTCAATTTTTCTATTTTATTTCATGGTGTTATAATTCTCTTTTCCATTCCATCTTAATGACTTATTTTTCTTTATCGTCCTTTTTCCATTATCTTTTGTTCTAAATTTAATACTTTTCCATCAGAACGAATGAGTGAAATATCAACATTTTATTGTTAGTAACTTTAGAAATGTCTGACAATAACCGGGTTTCATTAAAATGGCACATGAAAAAAACAACTACTAATTTTATACTTTCGATTCCATTTATTTCGTTATAATAAGAATTATTAAAGATGCTTATTTGACAAGTTAAGCTACAGCGTTAATTGGATTTTCATCTCGTGTCATCATTATATTGATAACAGAAAAATCGTTAAGATGATTAAAAGTATTTTACATTTTAATTGGTATTTTGCATCATAGATAAAATGAATTTTCAACTATATTTTGATATTAAAATAAAACTAATTCATGGAAATCATTCAAATAAAAGTGATTTTATTAAAGATGTTATTGTAGTGAATAAAGCACGCAACATTACGAAATACACCAATCGTTTTTCTAGTTTTTGTTGGATTTTAGCCAATTTCCGTCACAGTTTCCGTATCGGCCTTTCCTTCTAGTTAACCTACCTTTCTTCTTCGATTTTCCTTTGGGAAATCTATAATGTCAATATAAAAGGTCTAACAATAAACAAATCGACTAAATCATTTCAAAATTTCCCAATAAATCATCAAATATAGTTACATTTCGTTTGTTTTATTTCAATTTAAGAATAAAAGACAGCTACTAAATTGACTAACAGCTGGTTAGGATTATTGTCACGTTATCAATTTAGACAGTTTGCTATAAAAGTTGAATTATCTTTATTTGAAATGATGTACAAAAAAAAAGAAAGTATATAGCCTTAAAAGTTATTTTTTATTCCATCAATAAAACTGGTAGAAAAATAGATTTGTTCAATCATACAATTTGATCTCATGTGAGAAAAAAATCCATCTGGTAGAGTTCCAATATCTATTAAATCACACTGATGAGATAAGGTGGGCTTCAAACCTGCACAAATCCCACCTGAATGTAACAAATATTAGATTAGTGCATATGAAATGTTCGATTTTTCTTTTCTTTGCATAATCCATCATTTCGTTTTTATGCGGCTTTTTCTGGTGCTTGTTATATGTTAGTTGATTTTTTTTGAGTCATTGTGTTGAAGGATATTTTCGTTTGTCGTATAATGCTGCTTGTCACATCTAATGATGTAGTTAAGAAATGGATCGTGTGACGATGCTCAATAAAGAGTGATGAACTTACACTTTCTAATCCATCCAGCTCAATTTTCTCAACGACAATAGTAATAAGTATAAAACGTGATTGTGTCCTGCATGCAACTAGGTCGATATCTCAAGAGAACTCTTCTAGTTTGACACAAAAGTTATTTAGTTTGGTAGCTAGAAAACAACAAAACACCATTTCGAATTTGGATGAAGTGCAGATAAAATTGGTGGACAATGTTTAGCATGTTTGTCATTTGTAATTAACTGCACCAAAGCAGGGTGAGTAACATTAGTGCTATACATTCTAATAGATACAATTAATCTTGGTGTAACGACAGGGATGTGGGTATTACAGCCGTATTTAACATGGATTTGTTGAATGCTTACGAATGTATTTCTTGCATCACGTTTTCTCTCAATATTCTCTTTCACACTCACATCTACTAGAATTATTTTCGCTATTGATTGTCAATTATTCGTCAGGTAATCCTATCTATATTCTTGATAACTGCAAGTTGTCTTACCGTTTAAATCTTGTTTACGTGCTCCTAAGAAAACCAGCCTTTGGCTGTAAAAACTTTCTGGAAACTATCAAAACAAACTTTAATCAATCTTAAGTATTCCAGTATCTACAGTTGATAGTTCTTATCTTATTTGTAAAGTACCCAGTGGCGTAAAGTAGTCCTTTTAAAATATAGAAAGTGTCCCATAGGAAATTGTCGTGTACATTTACTATTAACGAGCAAGATTGTAGAAAGCAACTATTACTTTTATGTAATACTTTGTATATCTGTAGCCTTAAATATTACTGCTATTATTTGCAATAATTCGCTGCATAAAAACGCCTATATTCCATTAATACACTTTAGTACTCATATTAAGTCGTGTAATATTGAGAGAAATGTCAATAAGTTGTCCCGGCGCCTCCACCATTATGCCTTCCAAATTCAGATATGTTTATTCAGCGATGTGTGTCGACCACAAGGACGGACGTTTCAGTTTTCGTTTTGAATTATTTATTTTCGTGTGTAAATGTAAATATTTATTTGAAGAAAGGTCCTGTTATGTTTTCGTTGTTATAAAAATATACTTTTACGATTAACTTTAACATAGCAGGAATATTCGTCTGTAAACTATTGCTAATTGAACTATTTGTTTTATACAACGAAAATTACAAATAAACTTTCTAATTATACAACTTTATTACAAAGTATGAACGTTTAGAGTTTTAATTAAAATGTTGTAAGCATCAACTATTTGCTGTAAACTATCAAATTCAATTAAAACTATAAAGCACATTTCTACATACACTTACTTATTGTCAAGTTTATTTATTCAATAATTATCGATTATAATCGACTATTAGTATGATAATAAAACCACCTTAGTGTTGATTAGTTTCGGATTTGACACCAATCTGATTTTGACGACATAATAAGACAACTTAATTATTTCCAATGAAAAGTGTATTATAGGCATTTTGCCGCTAGTTATTATCGATAATGATGATGGGGGAAAAACTTTAACACACGAAAGAAGAGAAAAAAATAATGAAAACCTGTGTAGTATTAACTGGTTATAATGTCGCAACTGTCAAATAAATGAACATTGATCGATTATTGTTGTTAATTGAGTTCTGTTTGGGAGAATTTTTGTTAGAATTCAATTGTGTGTGTGGGGGGGATCATCTTGTCATAAACAGTTGTTTTAAAGTTTGATATGGTGAAATGGTGGATTTCAGGTGATCCATTGTGTCATAATCATATAATTTATTGTCGCCATAAATTACGAACGTTGTGGTTTTCCATTTGAAATTTTTGAAAATTCCGTACTTTTCCATATTTAAATTTTATTATTCTATGGAGAATTAGAGAAAGATACAAGGATTCCTTCATAAAATTTTCATAATATTTGCTTATTTTTGTTTTTACACTCTTTGTATAAAAGCTATTCCAACAATAACATTGGCGTTTGTTTTGGTTTATTCAACATTTCACGTTGTATAAACTGTTTTTTTGGGATGAGATGTGAATTTTCTTGAAAGGTCATTTTTAAGAATCGACAAAAAAATTTCCTTTTATGTTCTATATCAACACACTTTATTGATAGAAACTCAATATCGACCACTTTTATGTCTTTTTTCTTTTTGTTGTTGTCATCATCGTAAAATAGAATCATCAATATAGAAGTATCTTTAAGGACTATGCTATTAATGTTTTAATGGCAACCTTTTATATTAGCAAGGAACGATGTATAGAGTCAAGAGATTGGATCGTAAATGCCTTTATATAGAAACATGACCTGATTATTTTAACTAATTAAACGTCATTGTAACACAAACTTATAACTATTTGATAGTTTTAATAATAATGTCGAAAAGTTTTGTTGTTATTAACAGTTTTAATCAACGTATCTACATATATAAACATGACATATTTTAATAGATTGAACACTGTTACAAGTTTGTTAACTAATTGAATACCGAATTGCAATTTCTGTAGTATTAATACAGGTTTATATTATGTATTCTAGATAGATGAGATGTGTATGTTTATGTAAAGGCTTTGAATTACCAATGGAAAACGTTACTGAATTCAATACAAAGTTATAGTATTACAGATACAAAATACATCAATCTTGAAAATCCCTATTTGATCCAACTAGAACATTTTGCATAACATACGATCTATTAGACTTGTATGACAAACTACATTGTTCCTCTTTTATCACCTCAATATACGTTACAGAACTTCTTCAAAACTGTATTGTTGAACATTAGTAATAGAAGCCTTATGTTTTGTAAACAATTCCAGAAACTAGATAAGCTGTTCTATATGTTGTTTCTTGTTCTCAGCGTTTTGTTCAATTTAGATTTAGGAAGCCTGAATTGTTTCATTAGTATTATACTTACAAAATGTTAACAATGTAGATTTTTATGTAGTAACAACAAAATATGGAAATTTAGATGAAGAATACAGATAACTCTTCTCTAGAGACTTGTTTGAATTCAAAACAAACCCAAAGACCTGAGAGATTATTGAATAAAGCGAGCAATAAGAAACTTTAAAAGGTAAACTAACTGTACGGAAAAGAGTAAGGAATCCACAATAGGGCGTTGTATGTTCGCAATCGGATCCGAGCTCTGGTAGAAATCAAATAAGAAACCAAACGGTTTTTTTGTCTATTTTTACCCATGAATGTATTCACTTGATGATCTGTAAAGCTTCATTTTTTTGAAGTAAATGCAATGAAGGCATAGCACAACTTGCCGTTTTCAACAATTAACTTGTGTTTCCTTTGATAATAATCGATTGATATCGTTGTCACATTGACAAATTCTTCATTATTCATATTAGAATATTTATCACCGACTACGTATAGCGGATAGCTGTCTTGGTTGACAGTTTTCAGACGATTGTTCTGGTGACAGACTGTAGAAGTTGTAAAGTTGCAAAATATATCACTTTAACACTTTATTTGGTGGAAAATAAAATTAGATGGTCGAGACAATTCAGTTGTGAAATGTAGAATTTATTCAAATTATTCAATATAAAAACGAGCAACTTCACACAGTTGTTACTGATATTAGAGAACGACGGGTAATAAAGTAAATGTTGAAATATTCAACAAATTCATCATATTTTTCTGTTTATGATATTTTCTAGTTGTATCATCAGTGAATTGGAGTAGTTCTAAAGTCATAACTTACCGTTCTATATGGAGATGGATCTGTATGAGGTCAACTATTTAACATACCCTTGCTGAAATATAATAACTTTCAGTAAGTTTATGTAGATATAACACAAGACGGAAATTAATCGGTGAAATCTTCAAGGAGTTGTAGAACAACAACTGTTAAGTAAATTATTTGTAACTGACAGAATTCCCGTGAGACTACGGAACGGAATTAAAACTTGTAGTGGAAGCATTAAATATTGAAATTTTCGTCTAATACATAAATAAAACTACATTACACTTTCATACATGTTTTAATTCGTAGAGACTAATGACTGCATGGAAAGCAACAAGAATTGCAACCCTTCCAACACTGTAGACTTACGACTCGAATTAACAAGGTACCTTTGAAGTTTTTGAACAGTTACATTTATCAAAATTTCAATTTCGTACACTGAAAAATTGAATTATTTATAGTTGCGTAGCCCAAAGTTCCTTCTCTGTTTGCAATCCACGCAATTCTTGCTACGAACAATTCTATACAAATCATCTCGAAATTGATGGATCAACTTACAGTTTCGAAAGCTTTGTTGGTAACATTTAATTTTTCTATTAGCCACATCTGCTATCATTAATTATTTCAAATAGCTGAATCCTATCAAAGGATCTATGTGTTTCAGGGATGAAATTTCACCAAAAAAAAAAAGAAAGATAAAAATCTCATTTATCCTCCTTTATTGGATTTTAATTCTGGTATTATTAGAGGAATTTCATCCACTTTTTCCGTGTGTGTGAGTGTTTCATCAATCATTTTGTTTAAAATTTCATATCAGATAGAGGAGGTGGATGTATTGAAGGTTTTAAACACATGAAGCTATAAATTGAGATGAAGCGAAATATTAGGAGGGACTGATATATTATTTTTTACTCGATATATAAAAAAAAAAAGCTATATCCGAACTGAATTTTTATACAGAGAAAAGTAGTTTCGTATTTTTAAATTATGCAGAAATTTCCATTTACTTATAGTATCGATTTTAAAATGCTTTTCTTTCCGGATAAGCTTTATTGAAATCAAATAAATATTAGAAAATGCTTCTTCAACTTTATTTCCATAAAATACACCTTAACGTTATCGTTTTTATTTTTGATAGAAGTGTGAAAGATAAATTTGCTTTAATCTAAACTTTTTGTGCTATCGCAGAATCGGTAATTAAAGGCCTATACAGATGTATCGATAGAAACGCGCGTAAAACGCTATACAATCGCCGGCGAGCATCGCGTTGCAATATAGTGAGAAGTCGCCATCCGAGACTACGACTGTTGATGAGTTTTTGACAAAAAAACCGTTGCGGCGCATTTTTTTGTATCACATTCATGCCACCGCGCATCTATATTGACGTATCTGCGCATCTGTCAATTCATGATCGCGATTGCACCATGTTGCGCTTAGCGCGTGAAATAGACATCGTGTGCATAGTCCCTTAGTTGACGTTTAGAAATCAACGCTGATAAATAGGATAGATTTATTATGAATACGTACGTATGAAGTTACTACAATACGGAATCTTGTTTACAAATTTCTGTACATAAAACAAACTTTATAAATGTACAAGTTTTTTGTTGTTATTATACAGTTTGCCATGTTATTCTACAACATGCAATTTATAAAAATATTCATATTGTAACAACTAGAAATACTTGACTTGCTATATTATTATCGCTAGCAATAACATTTTGATGGTTCTCATTCACGCAAAAGTCGACTTCCTATATTATAAAGTTTTAGAACAAAATCAAGAATTAATGTTAATCAAAATAAATGAAATAATGTTGAAAAAGTTTTTGTGTTTTTTATTAAAGAAAAGTCAGAAAATTACAGTTTACAACAGTTCTCTATTATACACTTTTTTGTTTCTCTCTCCTCTTATTACATACTCCCAAGTAATCTTGGACGAACTGTGTGTTACGCCTTAGCAATTTTGTTTGGCGAAATATGAAACAATACCGAAGGGTAATTCTTGAAGTCAATCTATCCGTTTACGCCACCCCCTACTTGACTAAATAAATTACTTTCAACCAACATGAAATGTGCTTCAGTCACTACAACATTTCTGAAAATTGAGGGCCACCATTAAATCTAAAATTATAGTTCAACACATTAACATGTTGGAAGTTTGTTGTAATCTGTACACCATTAGATTGAAAAGTGTTAACTACAATTACTGTTGGTAGCACTATGACGTTTTAGCTTAAAAGAACGGCGAGACATGACACAAAATGTTGCTCAATTTGCCTGTATTTTAGAAAAATTACAGATGATGGGATGATATTAATGCAAAACATTATTTCCACATTAACAACTTATCTGTTATGTTTCAATCTAAATTATATGGGAGCATTAAGAGTTCAGAAGTCTTATTCTACTTTTATCTCTACTGTATTTATTTTAAAAACTGATTGATACAAAAAACGACGGTTGAAGTAGAATAGTTGACGCAACCAACGTTTAGGTATCAAAAAATAAAGTTTTTGCTGCTCAAAAGGAGTGCTAAAGAACCGCTCTTGTCGTAGAGATATCTTCAACTACAATATAAAATAATCTTTAAACCAGAACTGTGAGCTTTATTAAAGAATGACTTTGAGAACATGATCTTTATATCAGACTACTACATTTTTAGCGTATGTTCATTTCAAGATTACCGTTTTTCTTTTTTTGTGGTCGTTATAGAACCCTCTTGATGCTAAGAAATTTAATACTTTAAAGGTATAAAGACCGTTTGGTATAGTTCTTCATTGTGTAAATGTAAATCCTTTGAGACTGGCAAGCACAGGAGTCTCTTATAGAAACCACTTCAAACAGGTTTTAATTTAGAAAAAGTCGGAAAGTTTCTTTTTAATGGTTTTTAGTTTTATATTTTTTTTTTCATTCGTTTAATCTGAACTTTGCTAAATATTTATGGTGGATGGTAAGTTAGGATTAATTTGAAAGTTGAATTAGTTTTGTTCTAGCAGGAGGAAAATGTAAATATGACAGTTGTAATGTAAAATGTAATGTCAGTTGTTGATGAGGGTGATTTTGTTTAGTTCTGTTTGGTTGTGTGTGTGTGTGTGTGGATTTTTATTCTTTTAATAAATAGTCAAGTTTCAACAATATTAATAAAGATTGTTGCTTTATGGAAAGAATTCCTTAAAAGTCCAACCATGAGTAAATATCCTTTCTAGTCCTTTTGTTGTCAACATCTGTGCCCTACGATCACGTCTCATTGTCACCATAACAATTTATCACCAGTAAACTTTAATGAATTTTAGCCATTAACATATAATTTAGATATTTTTATCAGTAATTTTGACTGTTTTTTTTTTCAATGGAATGATTGCAATATAAATTTAAAATTTGAAATGAAAAAGGATGTAGGTAACTAAACGAAGACCTGTCAGATAGTATAATACATATATCACGTTGGCGCTTTACTTTACAAAATAAATTACTGAAACTGTTTTATCCATCATGAAGAACACGCAAGTTTGTCTAAACAAAACTTACATATATTATTTTTTTCTTTCTATATAGAAACATTCAATTGACCCAAATTCGAATAAATTCTATTTTTTCCACGAAGACCTATCAATTTTTTTTAGATTATCAATTTTGTATTCAATATACGAGGAAACTGAAAATATTAAAATTGACATAGAAAAATAACAAGCTGTAAGTGAGCGTTCACACTAGCAACCATAATAAGGAAGTAGTAGCAGGAGTGTAATGTCGGGTCCACATATTGGATCATGTTTGTCAAAGTCTCACAACGCAAACAGGTGAAATGAGCGAATGTCCAACTTGTGGATGATTATAGAATATTTTCGCCAATCGCAAGTTGCAAGTTTTGTCACAGAACCGATAAGCGATGTTCGAACGAGCGTTGGCTCCAATTTGTGGGACCAGCTTAAAGCCGGAATCTAACGGCGCGTAATTTGGCTAGCCACGAGTCAGGGTTTGCAAACCACAAGTCAGGCTCGGTAAACCAAGCGCTGTAGGAACTGGTGCACTAGCCATTTCAGACGCGGCTCGTGATGGCTTGTGCTTTCTCATCAGTTATCACTAAATTTGGCACAAGTCAAAGAGAAGGCGAGCCTCCTCAGGGTCGGCTCGTCATATGTCGGACCTGATCCATAGGAAAATGTGGGCTCGCTACACTCCGGTAGCGTCCAGGTTGTCGTTGAGAAATGTAGGTTTATTAATTGAACTAAACTGGACTACGGCACTGACTCGGGCAAGACTTGCCAAGCTAACACCAGAAACTCACACGCGTCTTGGGAATATCATCTACGAGCCCGAGCGACAAGCCAGGCTCGCCAAATCTCGCGCCGTGGGATTACAAATTAAGACAAAATAAATGATGACGTTCATGGTTGATACAAGCTTGCTATCTGGCTACAATGGAGTTGCAAATGCGCGGGATCAATTTTTTGTCGTTATCAATCTACTGAACAAATGCAGTAAAATCAAAAGTTGGGGTATATTCCGCATATTCAGATATAGCTGCCAGTAACGGAGTATTAAAAAAAAATATATCGGTAAACTGATTTGTGGAGCCATCATGCATTTCACCGATTGTAAAGAAACTTGACATTCGTACAAAAATGATCTTTTCTTTAGTATAAAAAAAGAATAGGAGCATAAAATAACGTTTTTGATATATATGCGGATACGCCTTATACCACACACAAAAAGCTCGTACCTTCTACGTGATTTATAACATATGGATGTAAGACTTTACACCGATCAAGACAATCTTGTAGAGATAAGTTAAAAGTTTTGCTTTAGAAAGAAATGTCGTAAATCACAAATTAGACACATTATAACTGAGTTTAAAACGATTCAAAAACTTCTATCTTTATATTCGGACGATTTTCTGTCTACACTTTGTTTTGTTTTTTTTTTTTGATTTTTTGTCTTTTACAAGTTTTCGTTGTTTGGTTAACCGAATTTAATTGAATTAATAAAAGTGAAACTTAGAGAACATAAGTCAACATAATTAAATTATAGCTTGAGCTTTTCGTTATAATTGATTTATATGGTGATATTTTAGCTGTATTGTTTTATTTCTAATTAAGAAGTTTCTCAAGTTTGTCGCATAAATTTGAAGAATACTGCTTTAATGCTTGTTTTTTTTGTTGTTGTTGTTGTTGTTATTTGTTGATGATATTTATTAAAATTTTCTATTTGGTAGCGGAAATTTGAAATTGATTGCTCTAAATTCTTGCAATTTCCATTCGTAGAGTTTCAACAAATCGTCAAAAATACCAAGCCATTTTCTCTGATAGATTCCGATATGACATTTCTTGTAGTTGTGAAATACAAAATTTACAACCAAATACGTTTCCATTAACTTTATGGACTATTTGAAAAAGAACGTTAACTTTTTTCACACTGTCAACGTTTTATTTGAGTAGTTGTTTGAATGTTATTGAAAAATATGAAGATAAAATGGGATTCAAGACAGCTCTGCGTGTGTCGTACTGATAGTGTTATCACTAGCTATCATAAGACACACGCGGCTATCTTTGATCTCTTATGAACACTAAAGAAGTTATAAATTATAACGATAATTGCCTTACTTTGTCGTAATTTTTAATTACTAATTTTTCAGGATTTTGTATGAAAAATTACAAAAGTTTTTTGTGTAGGTACCTATGCTTTAATTACATATGCTTCAGGCAATTTTCTTTGTTCGTTTATGAAAAGATAAAAACAAAATTTTCCTATAATTTAACTGGTGCTTTTATCTCTAATTAAATCCTTGGACTCAGTTTGCGTGACATCTAGCTCTTTGTATATTTTGTTATCTTGTCGTAGTATTTTATAAATTTACATTTTACAAATATATCGATGGGATAGTTTTAATATAACAAAATTTATAATTAGATTACGTCTAGTTATCTATTATAGAATTTGGGTTACATTGTGACATCGTTGATAATTGTCTAAAGTTACCATAATAGCATATTGTCATTGGTCAAACAGTAATCCCACAGTTGATCAGTGTAGTGGTTTTGTGGCTACTATAAGCTTTACAGTGATCCCATGGGCCCTTTTATAAACTCATGTTACGCAAATAATGTAATGTTACTCATATAATGCACGGTTGCATTGTGTCATCTGTGTAACTTTACTTCTCAATAGATTTGAATAGAATCACATCAGTAAATGTTATGATTTGGTTGACTTGGTTTTGAAACAGCAAAATCAACAATACAATAGTTTTATATCTGTCAAGAGATCATTAAAGATAAATTTCATAATATCAAGGGATTGAAGATAAACTCCTGCAGGTAATTGGAAGTTCAAACAGAATTTGTATCGTGTTATGTTGTGGTTGTGGCAATCTAAACAATAAAGACTTTTTTCTCACAAGTCAAAAAAAACAACCCATTGTTATCCTTTGTAACTTTGGAATAGTTAGGTATAGATGTTCAAAGGTAGGATTACATACAGTGTGTAACATTTGTACCCTGTAACATGAGTCCGTTTAAATGGCACACCCTGTTCTTAGAAAAACATAACTTCACAAAGCAAACTACTTGTAGAAGTGGGAATGTTAATATTTTTCGCCCGGCGCATCCACCATTTTTGCTATTTGCAAATTAATAAAATACGAGGATGCTGTGAAATGATTAAATATAAATTTCGTATAGCTTCTTCGGATTTACGATGTGAAGAACTTTAATAAATTAAATATGAAACTTCTCACCCGTACTCAGTCTTAAGAGTTTTTTTTTAATGAGTGAAACAGTACCCTTAATCTCCTATTGTGCGAGTTTATTCTTTGTGAAAGCTTTTTAATTTACGTTGTACAAGTACAATTAGAAAAGAAATATACCTGTGAACGGTGTAATTTAATACGTTTGCGCTTGGCGCATCCACCATTTCCACTAACAGCAAGGAAAAAAAATCAGAAAATATTAACAGCAGTTTTTGAATTTTTGCCAAACTACTATGGTAAAGGAACTTGTTCGAGTTAATAACATATGCCGACTCAGAGAAACTATTTTGATATTATTTCTTGATTAGAACCACCACACAATTTCATGTTGGCCTTGTTTTACTTTATTTTAATAGATAATGACTTACGGATGTTTGAATCATTGATGATACCACTTCTGACAGTAATACGACTTATGTTTTATCCAACTATAATTGTTGTAGTAATTACAGTTTCGATTCAAAACTAAAATTATAGAAGAAAAATACAGTATTGAAGTATAATATTAGAACGATAACATAACATTCACTTGTTTTATTAACATTTCTTTTTTTGTGAATTGAGTGCCGTTTGTCACGCTACGAAACGATCATTGTTGAAATATCAAGCAACTAATATGCAATTCTCAAATGATTTAAATTCGATTTATGTAAACTACGATTGGAAATTTTCAATTTATAGAATTTTAATTCGTCATTTGTTGAAGCAAATATTGCTTTTGATGTATTGTCGGTTCAAAAATGTGATTTTTTTGAAATTCTGGAATTGTTTGTTTAATTATTGTTTTCACAAATCATCACAAAGGAAACTTATTCGAATGTTGTTGATTAATACAAACGAATTTCAGTTTAAATAGTGAAGCTTACAAATTTTGCAATTCAACCAATATAGGCTTCATTAGTAATTAGTTCGTTAATTTACCTTTTTGATTGCTATTTACAAATTTGTTTCTTCAACCAAGTTTTTGATTGATTCCCGAAACTTGCGCGAATCAGCATTTTAATTACTAAAATTAATGATTTACCACAACGAACACTTGAGTTGAATCATTTTAAATTTTATAATAATCAATTCTGAAATGGTAGAAAGTTATTTGCTTTTGCTTGATACACAAAAACAAGGAGATCACCAGAAAAGTGTATAAATATCCAAAGAAAACAGTAATAGATAATGTTTGAATTATTCATGTAATTACAGTTATTGTTGCGATAGAAAAGGCACATTATTTATAAATAATGAAATTACTATAGCTGTCGGAAAAGTAGAGATATGTTAGTCCGCAAAACAAATTATGATTGATTAATTTTTACAAAAACGATCGTCACTGTTGTCTTTCTCATTAATTACATTTTTGATAAATAACTACTAATCGACTTTGAGATGGTTAGTTTTATTTATTTTCAGCGTTGTTTTGTTGTAGTGTTGTTGATTAAAACAACATTAAACGTGTATGCGGACGTGTTTGAAATGACCTTATTGATTACAACACGTAGGTAGCTTTTTTTTCTGTATTACGTGTTTTAAATTTAAAAATGATAAATTTTAATTATAATTCATACAATTAATAAAGTTTTTGTTGTTGTTTACGTTAATTGTACATCAAAAAGGTAGCATTAACCCAAGTTAAGCAGTGGAAGTTTATCTTTTATAAATGGTCCCATCAGAGACAGCTTCATTAGGATTTTTTGGCATGGAAGTGATGAAAGCTTTTTAATTTACATTATGGGCGTACAAATATAATTACAAAAGAAAAGTATTTTGGAGAGATTTTCTCTTGATGCTTCCATCATTTCCACAACATTCCCTTTCCAGTTTGGTGTGAATTTCAGAAAATTTAATCGAATCTTGTAAGGTGTAACTAGGTGGTAACAACAGTGATTACGTGAAGATTTTGCAAATGTGACAAATCATGAATAGCTTTTGAAATTAAAATCGATTAAATTATCAATAATCACAGTCTTAATACTGATTTCTGTATATTTCAAATTTTCGTAAAGACCTTAAATTACTCTAAAAAGACCACCATAACTTCTCTTTTACATCATGAGAGACTGTCCTCTTTGAATATCTTTTAATTAGAGTTTTATATAGGATGAGGAAGTTTAAAAGCTTTCCATTTTATATTATGAATGCGTGAATGTAACTAAAAATGAGGGAAAAAAAGAGAATAACAACACTGTCACCCGGCGCACCCACCATTATTGCCATCCAGTTTTTGTTTGTTTGTTTGATTAAATACATATTTTACAAAAGGTATAATTAAACAATAAACCTGACAATACTCTGCAGGTGTGGCAGATGAGAATCAGGTTTTAATGTTTTTCTAAATGTACGGAAATTGATGGCTAACACAAATTCAGCTTTACTTTACAGAGATTTATTAAATCAATACGGGAAACACAGCAGATTTTTGGATGCTCAAATAATTTCTAAAGTCAGCATTTCTCAGGGGTGCGTCTATATGTTGAGGGACTATCCAATTAATGGCTAAATGTTGAATTTATCAGTCGTATTCGATTTAAAAGGCTCTCATCAACTAAACAATATCATTAACATTTGATGTGGAAGTCTATTATTTGTTAAAGCTTCGTATACAATTAGAGAATAAAATTATTTCTGAAAGTTGAAATGTAATTACTTCACACCTGACAAGGTATCCACCATTCGCCGTGTTGTACATTGTTTGGTTTCATTTCAGTTTATTTAATAATAAAATGCAAATGTAAGAAACCTAAAACGACTTAATTGAGCAATAAAAGTAATCACGTTAATGTGTCAAATGTGAGTAGAATTTGAAAGGTGAATTACAATATAACATAAAGTCAGCAAAACTACCATCTTAATCAATAAATTGTTGTAACCTACTAACGTAATTATTGACTTTTGGATATGCAAATAGTTCGTGAAAGCCAAAAGCCACCATATATTCAGGAAGTCCGATATAACTCTTGTAAATTCACAAACTATCTACATTATACATAGTAGATTTACCACAGAAAATCGATTTTAAAGCTTCTCATTAAGTGAAAAGCTGCTACTATCATTAACCTTTCTTGTGGAAATGTATTTTTTTTTTTGTTAAAGGTGCTACTAGAAATTGTTTCGTTAGAATTTGTTTAGTATTGAACGAGTAAAGCTTGTCAGTTACGGTTGTACAAATATAACAACAAAAAAAAGTAATTGTAGAGGCTGAAATTGTAGTGTTGGCGTTTTCCACTTACGTTAGCAGGTTTTTTTTGTATAGAGATGTATCTCATTTATGGAAATTGTGGCAACTTGAATCAATTAATGTATAAATGAGCTGTAAAAGTGATTACGGTAATAATCTGCAAACGTGGCAAATGGAAAAGTCATTCCAATTTTTGCTAAATATGAATAAAACAGATTATGATGCAAATATCGGATTTCTCATGAAAAACCTTCTGTTGAGTCGTTTACGATTTCTGAAAGAAATACATCGGTCGAAAACTGCGTCACCGTCCCCACTTCTACATCTCAAACCGATATTTACATGTTTTTATGGAACCCCCACCACCTCAACCGAACACTGACCGTGTCAACTGCCTGTGTATTTTAAAAGGAAATGGATCATAGCTAATAAGAGTATGAAATTTGCCCACATTTTACGAATGTATATTGTGTGTTAGTGTAGTTACTGTAGTGTATTGGTAGAACTATAGATTTTCAGGAATTTAACTGGAATTTAGAGACAAATCTTGTGTTGATGATCCAAAACGACTCTCTTTATAACACCGACTGTTCGTGCGTATTTTCTTGATACAAAAGCTGCACGCTAAAGGAAAACCACATGAAATTCCTAAATTAAAGCCTTGTAGCTTTCCAATCAGATTTTGTTGTTCAAAATCAGAATCAAACGAATTTTTAACAATTTAAAATGCAAATTACACTCCTGCTTATTGATCTGGAACTTATCAATTATTGTGTTGGCATTGATAAGTTAGCGAAGTTAGTGGAAAATAATGAAGGAAAGTATCAAACTGGGAAATAGAACTATTGTTTTTTTTTTTTGGGAAGTAAACACCATTTGTTATTCAACTGAAACACGTATTATATGTGTGGTGGATTATTTTACGAATACACCTTCTGTATTGTAATTATTTCTATTTGAGTGAAACTCATTTGTTGAATTTTCCCATGTGAAATTAAAATGCTTCCCCATTTGTATTACTTTACCCATGCATAAAATCAACAATAGTAGCTTCGATTTTTCCCATTTTACTGTATGTTTTTTTTTTCATTTTATTTGTAATACTAGCTTTTATTTCGTTATTCATTTCTATTTTTAAACAAAAATCAACGTTGATGTAATAATTTTTTTTGGTTGAATCCATACAAATCACAACCATATGTTTTAGTGGAAAAAAAAACCATCTCCCAATGAATGTTAATTAAAAATTACATGGAGAAAATGTTAATAATGTATGATGGCTTGTCTTCAATGTTGAAATTAAAAGTTTGCATGATTAAAAACTTCATGATTATTCAGATTTTTAATTTATCAAGATTAAATGGAAATGTTGTATGTTACTATTGTTTATCTCTTCATTATTGAAAACTGTTTGAATTCATTGAGAATTGTTTTCTATCACTAGTTGGTTGATTTTCTGTTCAATAATCGAATCTACCGATTTAGCATGTTGTCATTCAATTTAATTAATATTTGTAATTGGGTTGGTAGATCTTGTAGTATTGCAACTGATTCTAACTATTGTACAATTAAGGGCCTATGCTAACAACGGCTTTTATCGCGCTGATCACGCGCAGTAACCGCATCTAGCAATAAATGCGCTGCAAACGCGATACAATCGCAGTTATGAATTGACAAACGCGCAGATACAAAAGAAATTCCTTTATCAGAGATGCAAATGCTGTGGGTGCGCAGAGAGGAGAGCGGTAGCGTATGCGCACGCCTTCTCTCTACCACTTCTCACCATCTGGCGCGATACTCACGCGTGTTTCTATCGATGAGCCGCAACCGCACGATTCACGAACGCGTGTAATTAGCGCGATAAAAAGTCGTCGTTTGCATAGGCCCTAAAGTTAATTTATAGACAGTTTTAGCAATCTGGCAATATTTATTATGAAAAATCGAAAAATCAGTACCTGAAAGAGAAAACAGTTAATTTGCGCAATTCTATGATGTGGAAAATTTGAATACGTTGCAATTTAAAATTTAACAACCATTGTTTTCAAATTTTAATGTTCGATTTCTGAGTTGGATATGATTGTGAGTTTTGTATACAACCAAAAAAACAGCAGTTTTCCAGTTGATAAATGGAAATTTTCTGTTGTTTGGGGAATTAAAAATTAAGTAATTAACTGAAAACCTACTTTTTATTATTCAGTATTTATTTCACTTTAATACTAAGAGATAATTACCGGTATCAAGTCAGATTATAAATTATATATGGCTTCAAAATTCGTGAAAAATCCAACTTCTAACTAGTAATTGTAGATAAACTTTATCAGTGTTGTTGTAGAACTGGCAACGAATAGACAATGATGAATAGATTTTGATAATTAATAGACCCCAACTGTATGTAATTAATAGTAGTTTTCTCTTAATATCGTACAGTATAAAACCTACAATTAGTATTCCCTTCAAGAGACGATTTTGACTTCAGTTCTCACGTATATTTTGTCAATTTGTTTATTTATTCCTTTGATTATCCCTTTTAGATTAATCTTGTTAATCGGTTATTACAAAGATTTATGGTGGTGGTGTGTAAGTTGGCGCAAATCCAGGAAAGGATCACCATCAACTCTTATAACCGATTCATATAACCCAACATACAGATGTAGTCATGGCTGTGATTCAATTTTAAAAGCCCTATATTTTAGGGTGTCAAATCAGATTAAGCTCAACAATAATGTGTTTACGTTATCATAATGGAATCAAGAGATTTGTTAATATACCTCATATAGCATTTATTCTGTTTACGAACCTATTTGAAAGGTTCATGTTTACTAAAGTAGAAAAACTGTCAATGGTTTGCCAATTTTATTCTCTACGGTAAAATTGTGTGTAAACTGGGTTTTATTGTGGAATATTCTCATAGTCTTAGGTATTGTTTGTTCAAGAAACTGCTAGAATTCCATGTATTTAGACAGAGTTAATGTACAACGATCAAGTTATGCGGAGTTTAAGAAATTTGAGCAAGTTTTTACAAATTGACCATATTTCATAACATTTTGCGACTAGAATTGTTGAAATTGACGTTATTTTGCAACATTTCTACGTTGCGAACCAATATTTGAATAAAAACTGATGAAATCAGGTGAGGCTTGACAAATTTTATAAATAACGATTAAATTAGGGCGGAAAATTCGCAACAAATTTTGTGAGGAAAAACTGCAAAATCACGTATGATTCAAAAGATTTTCGTTTTTTTATAACGTTGAATTATATGCAATTTAGAAGTGAGTTCATTATTTACAAAAAAAAGTTGTGAAACTCATCGAATCTCTCTAATTTGATCATAAAAGAACAGTAAGAAAATCATAAATCATCTACTAAATGATCATTAAATACAATTTCCCATAAGAAGATCAATTTAATAAGACGACCAAATTAATCGATTTCAGACGTTCTTCTCTAGCAATCTTAGATGTTAATTGGAAAAAAAAAGCAATAATGTATTGGTACTTACGTTACCTTTTTCTACAAAACTGAAAAATTTATTTCTTGATGCAAAAGCCAAGTTTTCCGGTTCTTTTCTTTTACGTCTTTATAAGTGTTTAGTCCGATTTTGAAGCTATTTTCCAAATAACAGACACAAGAAGCCATCAAAGAAGGATTGGAAAAAATTCAAGTCTTCAAAAGTACATAAGTAAGGCTAATTGAAACGTTCTCCATCATCATCTTCTTCTTTACAACAGTATTTGTAGATCACCTACATCTTCAAACTATAATCTCATTGTTAGAACTGTCAGCCTATTTTGAAGAGAAATGGAAACTGTAACCAGACATTCTGTAAGATTCTCATTTATTTGCAAATCTTAGTTGAAATCTTATTAATACATGTAGAATTAGAACTAAGATTGTTTCTAAAATGAACCAAATTTAATTTTCATCTTAATAACCACTAGAAACTCTGTCTTTCTCTCTCTATATATATGAACATTATATTTAATATTTAAAATGATTACCAGAGAATCTGATTCATTTACCAATTATTACTTACAAAGAAAATTAATATAATTGAAATTTGAAACAATAGATCAACAATAAAATGATTTTATAAGATGTTAAAAGCTTTTTGAAACCATAAAATTAATCTTATTACATTTTCATGATGCTCATTATCTACATAATAGGCATCCACAATGCTATTATTCTAACCGTATAATGAACAAACGATTTCTGTGATTAAAACTATGTTATATAGATAGAGTGAGTTTATATATTGGAAAATTTTAGCGTAATGAAAAATGAAACGCTCAGGAGTGATGAGTAGGCATGCTCTCAATTAATAACAGTGGTTAAAATAATTAATACCAGGCAGCGCT
Source organism: Lydus trimaculatus (assembly GCA_037414755.1). Classification (NCBI taxonomy): domain Eukaryota; kingdom Metazoa; phylum Arthropoda; class Insecta; order Coleoptera; family Meloidae; genus Lydus; species Lydus trimaculatus. Next base: position 55,814 of record JAZBGY010000212.1, on the reverse strand, counting down.
GTAAACATTAAAAAATTAATTGTCTTATTGAATAGCGAATTGAACTTGAAACTAAATAATAATAAAAACTTGATTAATGAGAGAAAAGATGAGATTATATTTAGTAAATTGGCGTAAGTTTATTTTTATATACCGTAAATCCCGGCCCTTAAGTCGATTCGATTTATTCGTCCGCTTATTAAGCTTTATAGGGTATACCCATTGTATAAGTCGAATTTTATGATGGTATTTGCCGACATCTGTTTCTTTAGTCTTTAAGATAACAGTGCTTCTTTATTTCAATAATCACAGCCAGATCTAGAGATTTTGTCACCTGAGGCAACAATAGGAAATGACGCCTCTCTCCTCCATGTATCTACAAACGTACATTAAGCTTAACCCAAAATCGGTAAATAAAATAGCACAATATGCATTTTTGTACTTCTATCAGCAGACAATGTTGCTTGCTGTATAAATCGACCCTTAAGATTTTATGCTATATTAAGTCTCATGATCACAAGTTCGACTTATACGCCGGAATTTGCGGTATTTGGGAACTTTTAGATATATTTTCAACTCATAATACAATTATTTCAATTCTTCATTTGCTCTATCTTTGAAGTTTCACTTCTAGCGTGTGGCGACCACCCTCTCTTTTTTTTTATAAATAATTTTAAATTTTCATTAGTTTAATTGAAAATAAAATGAATTATTTCCAATGGTGAAAGTTATCTAAAGTTGATTTTGTTGTATCGCACCAGTTCAGAAATCCTTTTATGTATTTAATTCAATAATGGAAGTTCAAACGTAAACTTGTAACAAAAGGGTTGGAACTTATAAAATGAAAGCTTCGAAAATAGGCTGGGTTGTTTGTCAGACGGTTTGAATAATAATACTGTCTCTTTATATGTTTAGCGAATAATTGATTTCTTCACTATAGATTCACCATATCACTCAATGTACCTATGTAACATTGAATTTCCTTTGATGTATGAAGAGACTATTCATGTCTTGTTCCATACATATAACTCTGTTTGTATTTACTCAACAATGCATGTTGTAGTGCATTGTTAAAATCCCACATAATGAACTATAAATAGTCGAAAATGTTGTAGTAGATTACATAGAAAGATTATACGTAAAGGAAGGATTTAGCAACAAGTAACAGGAGAAAGATCAGTTTCTCAACTAGATTGCTTCTCAAACTCTTTGAAAATTTTCAAACTTCTCCATCTTAACTTTAATAGAAACTTTCTATAATCCTCTTTCTTTATAATAATAATAATAATTTGTACTTACCTGTAGTTATATTATAAGTACCTTTATTAATTCTAATTTCCATGATCCTATTATTATTCAAGAAGACAGTGACTGACGTCAGACAAGTTTATTCTAACATCCTTATTGATCGTGTTGGTGGCGGCGTCGTGGCGCACCAGTCAACAAGTGTGCATATAAAACACGATTCGACAATATTAACGTTATTCCACTTAAATCAAATTACTCAATTTTGTTGTGAAAATTTCTATCAATAACTAGGAGAAAATAAAAAATTCCAAGCTTCATATATTAGGATTCTATAATCCTAACTGTAAAATTCATGAGTTAGCTGTGGATGATGGAATTTTTTCTATTTTAAATAGAAGTAAGGTGGATTTTAAAGATTGAACCACCCGAATACTCTGACTAAAAGTTGTTTTGTAAATCACGATTATCTGAAATTTCCACTTAGTTGTTGCTGGAAAAAAACCATCAAGGATTATCTATAAGCTCTACTTGTTTATATTTTATGAAGTTTACGTCAAAAAACTGTACATTATGGGGTGGAAATTTAGAATCTACAGTCTGTATTGCAAAAAAAAAATTAGCAAAAAGTGAAACTCGGTATTGTACGATTTTCAAAATTTTAAATTGGATAGTTAGAGTGTTTCTAATTGAATTACCGTTTCCAATTAGACTGAATAAAGTTCATCGTTTTGCTTGTATTGTATTTAATGTCAAGTAAACTCTAATATTGATGTTTTGTTGCAGACATTTAGACATGGATTCCCTTTCCAACCGACAGCTATGGCTTTTGATCCGGTGCAACGGTTACTGGCTATTGGGTCGAAATGTGGTTCCCTTAGGATGTATCCTTTTACATTTTGTTGTTTTTGTTTTTTTTACGGTTATCAACATACAAGGTCAGTTGTAATATATTACGTGATATCATTTTTTATAAAAAAACAATGACCTCAAATATTTATTTAATCTTATGTGGGTGTAGTAAAATTCCTATTATCCTATAGTGGATAAGTTGAAACGTGACAGGATTAATACACAACAAAACCTAAA
>JAZBGY010000212.1:0-53404 GCA_037414755.1 Lydus trimaculatus | reverse complement strand
TATAAAATTGAAATGTAAAGCTATTAGGGAAACTTTATTAAACCCTTTGATATGGACGACGAAATTATACTTTCTGTGGTTAAACGAGTTTATTCACATTGAAATTAGGGTGTTAACCGTGAATTTCCACAAGTTTTCTCAATAACAACACGTAAAAATCGAGTTCCTCTACTGGTTTACCTGATAAACAACCAAAAAACGTATTTATTTCTTTCTAATCAATGGATTTTATCATAAGTCGATATTTATAAGTGATTGAAAGAAAGTATCTCAGATTTCTTTTCTCCATTTGCCCCTCTAAGGTTCGTAAAAACATAAAAACAAACAACATTAAATCAAATGCAGCGATGGAAATACAGAAAGCACAATAGTGGAAAATGTAAATAATAGAAGCTTTCTACCTGTAGAAATAAATAGAATTGTAACATGTGGTAGTATTCCCTTCTTTGTTTCACTTTTAACATTCATATGATCGATTTAGATGTAAAAGCTGAAAGATATTGTTTCTTATACAACGTTGAACTTGGAAGGAATCGCAAATATTGCTCAAATAATATCACATCTATCCTAAGGCGATTTTTTTTTTGTTGTTGATAATAACCATTGTTTTCACATTATTTACGAACAAATATTCGTTGATTCTAGGTTTTGATGATAAAAATTTGACGAGAAAGGAAATGAGTAGCTGTACAAATCGATTACGTTGTCTGTTTCTCAAAATTATCTACAAAGTCATTAATTATTTTCAAGATTAATTACAAATTCTCGTTTCAGTAGTTCAATATACTTCAAAGTATATCAAAAGTTGCTTATGAATTTTCAAGCAAATTCATCTAATTTAGATGTTTTGCCAATAATTCAGTTTAAAAAATGTTGAAATACGGAAAAAATTGAGAATTCTAAGAGTTTTGGTGGTAAATTGTTTAAATCTTCCTGTTATAGTCTTGAAAGGTCTTTCGAATAGAAATTTCTTCTCTTATACCGTGAGATTTTCAAGAGTAGGTTCATAGGGAAACACAACCATTAAATATTCCTGTGGCTTTCAAATAAGTTGAAGTGAGATGGAGAGAAAACACGTGATCAGAGGGTGTTTCTCTCGATCTCATTTCAACTTATTTGAAAGCCATAGGACAAGTTAATGGTTGTTTTTTCCTATGAGCCTACTCTTGAAAATCTCACGGTATATTGAGAATCATGTAAATCAAATTTTTTCTTTAAATCTGTAAAAACTTTCTAAAATATTCTTTTCAATCATTCCTTAACTAACTGAGCTAGATTTTGATGTTGTCATCAATTTTTTATAGTTCATATCAATAAAATAAAGTTAAAGTTGTAGTTCTTGCAAAAGAATCTCTCTTTAACGTTCAGATTAATTTCAAAAAAAGTTGTTATCTCTATTATCACTAGCCCAATCAACGAATTGCCAAGTCTTCTAAGTACTAGCGACAAATATGTCTTCACCAGCTTAGGGACTTGGATTAATTGCTCTCCAATTTCAGTTGTTTAGTTTAGTTAGATAAACTGGAATTTGGCCAATACCTCAGTCCCTTTTGAATTATAAATCTGGTAATATAAAGACAAATTATGGTAAATTTACAAAATCATAAGTAAATCGTCCAAATTAGGTCACAACAGAAACAAAGCAAACGAAGTTCAAAGTTGTGATTGAAGATTAAAGTTTGAGCCAGAGATTTGTTTTGTTGATTGCTTTAAATCAAATTTTAACGAACCTATCAGGCTACTTTCAATTGGCGATAATTGTTAATTAATCGTGGAGTAATCTGTAGCAATAGTATTGAAAATTAAATAAGTAAACAAAAATTGAATAAAGTTTAAGTGTGAATAACGAAGTAATTCAACCACAGTAACAAAGTGAGTGAAGTTTGTGTAATGAAAACCATGGATTGATCTTATCGTTAGTTCTAAAAACCAACTATTTGTGCAACTGTACAAACATTAATCTGGCGCATCCACCATTTTACAAACTGTGGTTGTTGCTTTTCTTTCAAAGTTATTTTTGTTATTCTTCCTTTTATACAAAGTAAACGTGGAATTAATCTCACTATACGAAGCTTCAACTTGATTGTTAATTGAAATAAAAATATGTTTTACGTTAATTAAAATTAATACTGTAGATAGACTGTACAGTGTACACATAAATCATCGATAATGTTTGATGTAGTTTTCTTGGCTTTATAATAACTTGCAAATCGTTCTGTAAATTTTGTTAGCTTATGACTTTGTTATCGACAAAGAAGCCTTAGAAAAGACTTCACATAAATCATTTAAATTTAAACGGTTGAAGATTACGTGTTGAAACAGCGAGACTATATTGATTTTCAATTGAATTATAGCCTCTACTGTAAGACTTTCTTTTTCGTATAATTCCCAAAAATTCCCAACAAATTAAACGATCTAGTAATTCAAAAATAGATGTACTCGGTATCGAACATTTCCTCGTACAGAATTTCCCCCATTTAGAACTGCTATGATCTTTCATGAAGATAAGAAAAGATTCTGATTTAAGATATGAGCAGAAGTTCATTTTAATTTAAGTTAACATGCACAATTTTACAAGATTTACAATTTTGAATCTTATATAGTTATATACAGTTGTTAGTTGTAGTATGGCAATTGGTGATTTTGATAAATCATTATTTCTGGAATCGTTTGTGTTAATTGAAATTTTTGTTCATTAAAAAAACGTTCTCAGGCAGTTAATTATTCAAAATCCTATAATAACAACTTCACAGGTTATAAACAATAATAAATGATGGAATTTAAAATTTCAATTATATTGTTTTAATTTTGAATAGTATTGTATTTAATTATTATCAGTGAATCAATCAATATTTCAGTTGATGAGAATGTTTACAAAGAACGATTTCATTATGTTTGATTAAACTTGAAAATGAAATGTTTATTCATTAATTTAAAATGTCACAATTCATATTGGAAATTCTTGAATAATAACAATGAATTATTAAAAAACAATCAGTTTCATCTTAATCAGACAACATTTGTTTGAATCTGTCATTTCTGATTTTAACAAGTTTCTAAAATACAATTATTCCATGTCGTTTTTAATTGGTGTCAAGATATGGAATATCAGAAATCTAGACAATGTCTAGGAAGTTCTTAAAATTAATCCTCATCTATCTGATGTAATTATAACGTAACTATCAAATGTCTGATGATTTAACCCGGCGCATCCGCCATATTTGCAATATTCTACATATTATCATCATCGCTTCTTGTTACCAATTTCTGATGTATGTATTGAGGCCTCAGCTGTGTATAGGATGTCGTCATTGTTGGTTACTGCTTGAATATCGTTGAAACACCACCTGAAAGCATCCATTCTGTTTCTATCTTTATTTTGAGAATATCGTAGAAATGATGAATAATTTTCCCTGAGCTCACATAAAAGTCTTGAAAACTTTCCTAGAACTGCAAGTAGAGTTTATCGATAAATGACCGTGTTGCTGCAAAATCATGTACTCGACAGTTTTAAAATAGGAAAATTCCAAAAAAAAGAGAATAAAATTATTATTAAATGGCTCTTTAGATAACGTTCAACTTTAAATAATAGCGACATTACATCTACAATGTATGGTGATTTGAATAACGAATTATCCTCTTTTATTTTCTTCTCTTTTTTTCTGTTTGTTCTTTTAGCAAATATATGGAGGAGAATTCAAATGTTTTGCATAAATCTCTATAGGCAGTCACTTTATTCAATTCTATTCTCTTTAAATGTATATTTTCTTTCATATTTCAATGTAATTGAATCAATTATTTCTGTATTTTTATTGCGTTAGCAAGATGATTAATTCTAATATGAACTACGTGTTATTACTAGATTAATCATGACTGTATAATGAATGTATGTCATTTACTTGTTTATTATTAGTAACAATGAAAAATTCATAGTAGTAATGATAACAGCAATAATGGCAAATTTTTTTTGTTATTCATTGTTTGAAGTGGTATAGATTCCTCATAAATGCAAAAGGTTTATCAAAAATCGTCTATGTTTGTCATCTTCCCTTCAACCGTGTCAATCTATCTCAATATGCTACGTTTTACAGTTGAAAAACTTCGAGTTCGGTTGACTTACATAATGGACTTTAATATTCAATTGTTTATTTCAGTTTTCTTTTCTTGTTTGATAGAAACACTCAAATATCTAAAATATCAACATCTGTTGATATTCAGTTCGTTCCAAAATTTTTTTGTTTTGAACAGTAAAATCGATTGAAATTCAATAGATTGGGTACATACATCTGGTTATATTCACACATAAGTCACAAACGGTTTGTTTTCCTAGATCAAGTCAACTAGAATTTCAACAAATATGTGTTTCTACTTCACTAGAATCATGCCGGTATTAGTGGAATAAATGCGCCACAGATGCTTCATTAAAGAATGTGAAAAAGCTTGTATTTACGTGTGAGTTGTAGGTGTTTTGTTAACACATTATTGTCGTTTTGTGCTTTTAAAACATAAAGATCTAGTTTCGTTTATTACTGTTTATAATTCTAACGAATGCTGCGCTCTTTCACTTGAATTGCTCTAATGTTGAATTGAATATGAATGGTAACATTATGAATGTTAGTTACAGTTTCACGTTTGAGATTTCAAAATGGTTTGAAGTGTGTTGTGGATGAAACTTGAATTACGGAACAAAGATAACTAAAATCTATTCGAAAACTGTTTTTATTCTGAATAATCTCAAATATTCTTATTATTTTTTCATTCACCTTTAAAATTTTGGTTCATATTGAACATTTCGAACGTTTGACAGCATAAAGGTGTTCTTTGCATGAATCATGCTTTGAATCAATAGGATTTTGAGATTAGATGACAGGCTATTACAGTGGCTTATGGTTCAGTAAATTGATTTCTCAAAATACACGAAGGATCGATTACTCACCTACTATTTGTTTGATAAAGATGAAGATAAAGACGTAATTCTGTTTTTTTCGAATTTAATATTTATATGTTAATGTTGTTTGTTGTTGTTATAAAACGTTTATCCGCAAAGCTGTCTAATCGTATTTATCGAAAAAGGTATCCTGTTATCGATAGTAGACAACAATGTACAACTATAAAAAGCTATATTACAGTAGAAATTGCCTAATTTTATATTGTAAATGGGGGTTAACGATAATGTTTAATCGATAAATGTGAAAGTTGTCTGAAATGTTGAAAATTTCTATTTTGAGAGTATCGCAGATGTGTTCCAACCTAAAAACATTTTAATAAATTAACATTTATGTTGTCTACTTACAATTAGTGTAATGAAGAGTATGATTTTCATCGTACACTTTATATTGAAATTTTCTGAAATACAAGCAACATTTATGTAACGTAAATTTGTCAGCAAAATTCGATTATAACACTGTCGAATGCATGAATATCAATATTTATCTTCAACAATTGTCCTTTTTAATGTAATTATAACGTGAAATTACAATATTTACATTATGAAGTCTGTGCTATAATCAAGATAACCGCACCAAACCCGGCGCATCCACCATATTTGCAGCAATAACCATTTTCATGAATATTAAGTTAAATTATCGGTTTGGTTTCACCAATGAGATGGAAAAATTTGTGAAAAAAAAACTAAACCAATTCATTAGAAAACCTTTTAGATACAGCTGTGTTAAATAAAATAGTGAAATAATGAAGAAAAAAATAGGGATGATACACACCGTTAGAGTCAGACTACGTTTTATGGAATTCGATGTTTACTCGATACATTTGTGTCTTGTATCCAATCGTTTAGGTAAAGAAACGTAGCAGAAAAAAAAAACACCAAATATTTACCCATCTGTTTGTTTATTCTCCTTTCATAGAAATACTTGAAATTATAGGGTTCGGTAAACGATTTGTTGTACATAGAATTCTTACAAAAAAGACTAATACGGCATAAGACTAAAGGAAGATATTCTTGGTATTCTGTATCTGTTGCTAACTTTTTGTCTACTATTGCTCGGAGTATTTAGAAATTCTACTGAACTAACAGCTACAAAATCCATTGAGTGAACCAGTAAAGAAAATCTGTCAGCAAAAATCAACTTGAATGATGATGACATCCTTGCAAGGGTAACAATAAGCTATCCGTCATTGTAAAGATTCTGCATGTGTGATGTTCCGGGTTTTCTTTCTTTTTTGTAAACTATAAAATTGATTTTGATGCTGTAATATTTTTTATCATTTTTCAAACAATATAGTGAACAATCAGCTTTTGTTATAATAGTAGAATAAATAGAATCTCTCTACTATTGATCTACAATAATAAATATTTGCAATTGTAAGCTAAATATGGAAAAATGGCTATATTTGCACATGTTAGAGAGTTATAGAATGGTCTGTATTTGATCGACTGTCTATGACAGTTGTGTATTTGTAACGTTTATCATAGTCAAATATAGATGGTTCAATATGATTTCAGAAATGATTTATTTCCTGCAAATAATCGGAGAATTCGTTTTTTGTAATTTTTATAAAAAATATCCCAATAAGAAGAAAATAGCAATATCGCGAATCTTTTGTTTTGCATAAGTTTAAATATTAACCAACCAGTTATCAATTGGAATGTTAATTAAAATTTTCGAAAGTTCTACGTTCAAAGGAACTTAGAAACCGTGTCTAAACCACAAAGGAATAGTCTCATAATGACAAAATTCACAAGGATAAACAAAGATTGAAGTTTGTATTCAAATTTTTGCAAAAACATTCAATGTGAATCCTTATCTTTATCTCGATCTTCAATTTTCTTTATCTTCTTTACTGGTTCCATTGACCAAGAAGTTGTCCATCAGAAACAACCGTACCTTTAATAACTTACGATTAGTCACTTTATTGAATATTCAATAAATGATAGGTTTGTTCCAAGAAAACGATCGCGAGCTTCTTCATTGCTAACAAATTATTTCAGCTCGACCATATTTTTGTTAAATACTCTGTCTTATTGTTTTAGCTGACAAGGAAGGTTAGGTTGGTGTCTCTCTCCGATTTTGTTCGTTTTCACTGTGGCCGGAATAAGGGAACATTTGGATATGGACAAACCGGGATATTAGCGCCCCTTTCGAAAATGGGGTGTTCTTCTATCATGATTTAACATTACGATCTTGGAAACCGTAAATGATTGAAGATTTAACAAATTAATTTTATGATGGCCATGATGAAACTAAATGTCGTATCGATTTTTTCTTTTTTGTCATATCAATTAAAAAGTTTTTCTAATTTTTTTTATCAAAGTAGATTAGGATCGGCCCCTCCACCAAAATTTTCAAATTTCATGCGCGAAAATATCCCGGCGCATCCACCAAAATTCAAAAGTGGAATAGGATCGACATCATATACAGGATTGGTGGCTCAAGTGTCGCACTGATTCGAGATCTGCATGTGTAGAAAAGGGACAGAAATAAAAGTTTTAAGAACGTGTACTGCCTTTTTGACTGTCCCAAGGTAATACTGAGGTGTCACCGCAAACGTTCTTAAAACATTTATTTCTGTTCCTTCTCTACAAAATGTTCGATCTCGAATCAGTGCGACACTTGAGCCACCAACCCTGTATATAACTGTTTCTTTGAATAAAGGTGATACAAGAGAAAATAGCAATTTTTGGTTTTCCCTCTGTATAATTCGGAAGGGGTTAAAGAATTTAGCGCCCCTAGTCTGTTGACGCTCCTAGGCTGATGCCTATTCTGCCTATAGCTAGTTTCGGCCATGGTTTTCACATATGTTGTAGTACTCAAAAAAATAAGTGACTCGTATTTTTTATATCTGCGAAAATTTGGTTTTAAGTGGTGAAACAGCCACTTATTGTTTTACGTGTGATTGTGCCAAATTGAAGGAAATCTTTAGACGAAAATAACAATTTACAGAAGTTGATTGGAAGATTTAAAGTGATACGATAGCGTTTTCATCTGTAATTAGATGCAATATTTGTTTAGACACGAGTTGAGGAATTCATGGTTCTTTTAGAATAAACTGCATTTTCAGCCAGTTTTCGTTCGATTAAATTTGCTGGTATTTTGTCCATTCAGATGTTTATGTATTTCTGAAGTTACCTGAACCTTCCTGGCTACTATGAGTTTTCTAATTGAACACACCGAATATCTACATTTCAATATAAATTCATATTATGGAAATCAAACATAATTTTGTTATAATCAAAATAATTGATTGAGGTATGTTAGAACTTTACGAGAATCTGACAAGAACTATCCGTTTGTTATTAAATGTATATATTTGATTAGATCCTGTCTAACTATTTTAATTATTTCAAATTGTTAGCAAATTGGAATAATGAGAAACTATTTTAGAACGATTTTGATTGATATTCTGATTATTATCGAATATAATTGTTCTCTACATATTCTTGTTATAAATTCTGTTTTTAAAATGAAACTTTTCCCATTTCAATTACTTTCATTCCATAAATCACATAAACTTTTCGTTTTAAATTCTCAACAAAAAACTTCAAAGATTCTTCTCTTATTCATTTTCTTTTTCTTTTAGAAAATTCATCCACCTGTTACTTTAAATGTCTTATAAATAATATAACATGAAAGTAATTTTAAATATTGCATGTTACTCTGTATAATCTATTTGTGAATCTAAATATTTACGGTTTATAAAAAAAATGCGTAGCTACATTTATGCTAAATAATCATATTTAGATGCATTAATAAAGTTAAAACAACGTTGCTGATAATGTTGGAAAATATAATGGTGTTTTTACATACTAAAGTTACAGAACACTATTATCACCTAGAAAGGGTATGATGTAATAAAACTCATCCCACTATCTTTTAGTATCATCATCATCACCAAGTCTATTTCTACTTTCCATTGTAACATTGTTCTATGTGGTGTATTATAGATATGGCTTTCACATCCATATTTTGAATACGTGTTGTTTGATAACGTAAAATGCATTTTCTATAAACGACTATAATCGAAAAAGCATAGAGAGATGAGAAATGTGGAACTTATAGAATGACAGTCTTTGTTAATAGAAATTTTGAAGAATTTATCGCAATTTTTCCTTGACTACAAAAGAGGATTCTATTTTTGACATTGAATTATCACGATATCATTATAAATATTACATTGTTACCTTTTAGCTAACAAACTATTGTTCAATATTTCAATATCATAGTGTGGTTTTCGATTCGATCACATTATTATTATTGTGTTTGATAAACTATAATAGTTTTAGTATGTGTTAGTGAATCCGGTAGAAAACCACTAAAATTGAATACTACCGGAAATTAGACATTGTTTTACCATCAACGAAATCTGGGTCACAATTTTCAACCGCTAATTCACTTTAAATTCAATAATATTACTGGTATTAGTGTAACCTTCACATTTATAAAACAATGAAATTAAATAAATAATTATACAGTTTTTACCAATTTACAAGAATTATCATTAAATTCACTAAAAGTAACAAAATTTCATACTTTGATTTGGCCGAAAATGAGAACGTTTTTGCCTACACTTGAGAAGTGGCGTTATTTTCCTCCTAAATTGATGAAATCAGTGATTCAGTCTTGGATTATAAAAGAATTGTTTGGTATACTGTGTCGCTTGCGATTTGGCCGACGTGACTATAGTAAATTAACAAGATATCTTCTGAGGGAAACATCTAAAGGGAAACTTGCCATACTGCACATGCCTTGAATTAAAAGTTGACAAAAATCTTTGGAATGTCTTCATCGTGATATTTAAAACTGTTCCTTGAGGTAGTCGAACTGCTGGAGCATTTTTTCACTCGTTTTACAGTCAAGTCGGCTAAATCGAAAGAAAAGCAGACTAGCATTCATAGGTTTCTTATTTCCCAGCTAATTAGAAAGAAAAGAGACTTCTATCTTCTATTAGATTGGCGTTTAAAATCGTAAATTACATTGTAACATTCTGTATATCTGAAAAAAAAGCGAAATTAAAGTTTTCCATTACCTGAAGATACCAAACTCTCTCACACTGAGCTGAATATTCCTAAAACAAAAAGTTCTACCCGACATGATAGGTGGTATGTTCTTGTTAACAAGAATTTGAAATTTTATTTTATCATCGCTTGATTATTATTATTTGAAATTTAGCTCATATACAAGCTGCATTTTATTAAAGTTCGATTTTCTAATTACATTCCATTCAATTTTTATACACAAAAAAAAAGTCTATTATCAAATTTCTGTGGTGAGTTAATTAATTTTTTTTTTCGTCTTCCAACCTAGAATCCAACATAATCATACTCAAAGCATTTCAGGATAATGGAATTGGATGTTTTGTAGATTTGTACAAAGCGAGACATTCACTAATTATTTGTAGATGTGCAATTATTAATAAATAATCCAAATGTACATGAATAATGTACATTTTTGATCAAAAGAGATGTAAAACTGCCATATTCTATAAAACAGTAGTAATTAACTTTTTCTTAATGGAATAAAACGTTTTTATAAACAAATAACGTTTAAACAACTATTTAATTGGATACGTTAGTAGAGAATCGATGTGTAATAAAGAAAAAGTGCTAGAGCAAGCTTTAATACAAATTGGATTTCTCGTTGAGTTGTAATAACATTCTAAAACAAGACCGTCTTATAAAAACGATAAGAATATTTTATAAACTTCTCTGTAGTGAAATTTCGTTTTACTACAACAAAGTTGAGTTCTTTTTATTTTCAAAATGGATCGATACACAATGATAATGCCTGGATTTTAGAGAGTAAATACACTGACGACCGGACATTGAACAGCTTCCTTCCGGTTGTGTAATAGTAACAAACTGCAGCAAATTGTTGTTAAACACCCAGACTTTAATCAATTTTTGTTTATTAACTGAATGTGGCTATTCGTGTAATAATTAAAAAATAATTTTTACCAACTTTATCATTAAACTTTATAAAAAATGGATTGAAATCGTAAAATGTTGTTTTATAACATCAATTTCTCGAGTATATTTTATGAGTTTTCTTCGTTATCAGTGTTGCGTTCTTCGTTTTTAAAAGATCATTTTCGTTGATGGAAAATTTGTAATACAGATATTTATAAACCTTTAATAATCCGGAATATGCTTCATAAAGGAAAATGCGAATTTAAGCACTTTTTACAACCATAAATCTAGAATCTTTACAGGATCGTTTCACCATAATCCAGATCGTAACTCAATTGATGCACTAATAGTTTTCCAATTTGTCGTTTTTTTTTTTAACATTGAAATAACCCTTTCGTGTTTTGAATCCATTGATAAAATGTTAGAAAGCGGAAATTTTCCTTAATTTAAACTGTAAAGACTGGGTCAGCCAGGTGTAGATATTCATGTACGTCATGATATGGATGGTCCACCAGGTTCAGCAGCTGTACTTCATTTACAATTTCTTGTAAATGAAGGTGCACTTGTATCGGCAACAGCAGATGATTCACTGCATTTATGGAATTTCAGACAGAAAATACCACAAATTGTACAAAGTCTCAAATTCCAGAAAGAGAAGTAAGTATTTTGCATGTTTTAACATTAACTAGAAACGATAAAATTGAAGAGAGTTATCAAAAAGCTACTTTAAACTCATAATTTGTATCTTTTATGGTCGTTATCGTAAATACGCTGAATACGTTTTATGTTTGGAAGGAATAATAGAAATAAATTCGTTGTGAGGGCGCGTCCACATGAGACATTGTTTATATACGTTTTGCTCCAAGAAAACAGTATTATTCCACTTGATAGAAACATCAAAACAACTAGACAAATTATGTGGAAAACAGTAAGAGATATCCACCCTTTAACGAGTAGCCCTGATAAAAATTCCTATTGATTCTGTCAAATAGATAGTTTTATCGCATCCCTTGTGTCGTATTCTGTACGTCGCGAAACATAAAGATTTATAACTTGTCGAAACGATATGGTGGACGTATTTGTTCTACTTTACCACAACTATTTTTATTGTTCTTCTTTGAAATATATGTTTTATATCATTGGATATGAAACGGAACTATAATTTCTCTGACGTCAAGTCTATACGGTGTTTCTCTATTTATAAGACATTCTTTATTTTTCCGTGAATGTCGGTAATATTTTCTAAATTTCGATGAAGAAATCTATAAAATCAGGGATATTTTTGTCCATGGGGGAAGGTGGGACAATCATACAAGCGTGCATGAGTGGACTTTGTTAATATTTGAAATTGCTCACCCTCTGACCACCAGTGGTATAATATATTTGAAGCCGGGAGGCAGAGATTCAATAAGATCCCTCATATGTTGGAGTAAGATCAAAAATTGCAAATGTGGTGCTTGATGGACCAGTATAGTCCGGTTCATCTTCGGTTACTTTTTCTCGACTTTCTATGTCTTATATTCTATGGAGATAAGACACGCCACGCCCTTTATGCACAGAGAATATAAAATTGATTTACAGACCTTAAGTAGAGTTAAGAAAGGATAGTTGAACCGGGCTTTACACGTCTGGTGCTTTAGGCAACTTCAAACGTGAATCAAGGTAGTTACACCGTTACCTCAATTTATCTATTGTATGATAGTTTTTTTTGCCACGATTGAAGTTTAGTGAAACGGACGGTATACACGCTGGAGTTTGTTGGTTTTACAAAAAAAACTAGCGACAGACTCTATATGTTTATTTAATTACAGAACTCGATGTTTAATATTGTTTCACAACAATGTTTCAAAGCTAGTGGAGATGCGCCCTAATAAATTAATCGTTATCTTGTTTAATATTCCACATAAAATTCTTCCTCTGTTCCTAATATAATTTTCTACTAGATTACATTTTACCTCAAAAGCTTTAAATTGTGCCTTTTATCTGCTTGATTAAAATTAAGCTTTCAAATAGTTAATTTAACAAAGTTAAAAACAAAGAGAAATACAAATAACTCTTATAGTTGTTTAGGATTTTAAATATAACCGAGAGAGAGAGAGAAGCTAATCGAGAATAATTTCAAAATAAATTAAGTTTCTTCTATAATTAACGAGGCCTGTTTTATTCTAATTTGTAGGATTACTTGTATGCATCTACCTCTACAATCTAAATGGCTGTATGTCGGTACAGACCGTGGCAATATCCATATCGTTCATATAGAAAGTTTTGCCCTATCAGGTTATATTATCAATTGGAATAAAGCGATAGAAGTGTAAGTTGTAGTAAAATAAAAAAACAATTCCAAGTGAAAGAATTGAATTAATTGTAGATCGAGAAAGACCCATCCAGGAGCTGTAGTACATTTAAGTGATAATCCTTTAGATGCCAGTAAGGTATTGATTGAAATAGAAAAACGATTCGTTTTTCAAGTCTTGATCTCGATCTCTATTTTATCCATAGAGATCGTTGTTAAGATTTGTGTAGAATCTTGTAATTGATGAAAATCTATATTTATTTTGGGGATTGTTTTTTAGTTATTGATAGGTTACGAAAGTGGTCAGGTAGTATTGTGGGATTTAAGAAATAAAATGGCCGATATTAGATGGTTAACGAATGAATTAAGATCAATAGCATGGCATCATGAAGGTAAACAATTTATGTGTTCTCATAGTGATGGTACTCTAACAACATGGAGTATTAAATCGAATGCTAAATATATTCATATTTCCCAACCACATGGTAAACTCATTTTTAACAAAGAATTCACCATTAAAGTTAACTGAGTGTTAAATTTGTTTTTGTAGCTAAACTTAATAAAGATGGTAAACCGGAACAATGCAAACCTATAACGAAAGTTGAATGGAAATCGTCAAAATCTGGGTATAATTTAATTTTAAATCGATTATAAGAAGTAATCTTAGTTTAAATTTCTTTTATTATAGTGAAGCTTTTGTGATATTTTCGGGTGGTATGCCGTATGATCAAGCTGGCAGAACACCCAGTATAACTGTTGTACATAGCAAAACTACAACTGTATTAGAAATGGAACATAATGTTGTTGATTTTATTACTTTATGTGAATCACCTTATATTAGCGGTAGATTTAGATACAAATATTGTTTTTCTTCATTTCATTGTTGATTTTTCATAGAATTACAAGAACCGTATGCAATAATAGCTTTGCTTCAAAACGATTTGGTCGTGATGGATCTGCAAACGGCAGGTTTTCCATGTTTAGAAAATCCTTATCCAATGGATATACATGAATCACCAGTGACATGTTGTAGTTATTTAGCTGATTGCCCCGCCGACCTAATTCCAGCTTTTTATTCCGTTGGTAGAGCTGGTGCTACTAAACGACAAGGTTTCTCTGAAATGGATTGGCCAATTAGTGGTGGTACATGGACAGCACAATCTTGTAGTTATAGTGAAATTATTTTGACAGGGTAATTCTAATAAATAGATATCAATTATAAAACAATTAATTGGTGTATATCTTAGGCATGCTGATGGTAGTATTAAATTTTGGGATGCTAGTGCTGGTACATTACAAGTTTTATATAAATTAAAAACAGCAAAAATTTTCGAAAAACCCAAATCACGTTCAATTGATAATGAAGATGATCCATTTGCTATTGAAATAATATCATTATGTCCTGAATCAAGGAAATTATGTATTGCTGGAGCATCTAGTCATATAATACTTTTTACTTATAAAAAAATTGAAAGTAATGATGAAATTACAGTATTGGAAATTCCTATAGTTTATGAAGTTCCTGATGAAGGGGAAATATCACCCGATTGTCAATTCTCAGGTCCTGGATCAGCTGGATCCGGAAATAAATTAGATATTTTCGAATCGGACAATAAAAAAGTAATATCAACAAAAAAAAAAAACTATTGTTTTTATTTAAAAAAATTACGAATAATTTCCAGGATACACCAACTTTACGTGTACGTGGTGGTGTACAAAAGAAACCACCCGGTTTCCAAGCACAATTAGTCTGCCTAACACCATGGAATAATGGTGAACCTCCGAGCCATATAACAGCACTTGCAATAAATAGCTCTTGTGGACTGTATATTTTATAATAATTATATGATTTATTCATTAATACTTCTAATATTTTTGATTTTAATCTAGGATGGCGTATGGTAATGAAGCCGGTATTGTGATAATAGATATAGAACAGAAAGCTTGCCTTTTGAATATTGGTAGTCCAGATTTGTATGGTACTCAAGATCCATATTCACGTGTACCAAGAAGTCCAAAAAGGACAACTGATACACTTCCAGTTTATGTTGATCGTGATGAACGACAACCGAGAAGTCCCAGTATAGATCAGGTTAGTTTTTCAATAAATCTTAAAACAGAACAATCATTGAAGACCACACAACAACATTGAGCATGTCAATCACAATACTTATCATAATTAGCCCACCAAATTCACGAAATACATGCCCATTGGTTTATTATATTAACATTATAGATTATTATTGTTTTAAGGTAAAAATCCAGATTCGCGCCAGACGATTTTTTGTTTTGTTTTTTTCAATAATTGCACTACCCATTTGACGACTACTTATGTACCAAAGAATAATAAAAATTTGATCCTGTTTTGCTGTTTTACCAATGATTTGCTGATGATCAATCAATGCTTTCTGTTTCTTTTTGTTTTTGATTTATTAACTGGGCCTGTGCATGCCTTATAGATGGGAAGATCCCCGGAATCTCCCTATTCCTTGTGCCCCCGACCTACTACCCCTGTTGAACAAGCTTCAGAAGCATTGGAGGAATCAACAACAACAACAACAACAATAGGAGATAAAACTGCTGTACCAATACCACAAACGGCTTCACGCCGTAAGTCTTCCACATGGAAAACCTTCAATTTCAAGCGACAGTTATCAAAGGTCGATATTAAATTAAAGAATCCATTGAAAGAGAAACGAAATTCAATATTTTATTCGGATATTTCACCTGATCAAATACAACAACAAGATAATATTGATGAAATTAAATTATCATCATCATCATCACCTGATTCTGATGATAATACAATTATTGACAATCAAACAACGTTAATTTTAAAAAATTATAAAGACGACGACCAAGATGATAAAGCTTATGAGGAATATCCTGCTGAAATACAATTTTCACCAATCGGTGAAGAAAACGATAAGATAACACAATCATTTAAAAATGAATCAAATAATACAATACAGACTGATAATCCTACTATTAATAATAATAATAATAACAACAACAATAATATGAGTAAAGGTGTTACGATAATTAATCGACCAGATAATTTAGAATTAGCTGATGAAGATGGATGTCCAGTTCGACCGCCAAGACATATTAAAAAAAAGACGACTACAACAACAACAACAGAGAAAAGGGACCAACGACTTTTATCTGTACCAAATATCAAATTTCAGAAACCTGAAGTACAAAATATGAAAGACTTGAGAGACAAGGAAGAGGGTGGTGTTAGCAGTCCACAACCATCATTTACCGGCAATCTAATGAGACGTTTCAGTAAGTTTCAACTCTATATCAACAACTTTAATAAACAACAGAATCTTAACAATATAATTATAACCTTTATAAAACCGTATCCATAATATTCCTGAATTTTGAATAATTAAACCCATTTTTTTTTTAAATTATAAATATAGAAGTCTAGATTATGCCTGTGTAATTTTGATGGTTTATTATTATTATTATTGAGTGATTTTTTAAAACGATTTTTACGATTTAGTGCTAGGAATGTGTGAGTAGCTTTCATTTCTTAGAGAGTAATAATTATTTGATGAATCGATTAGTTAATTTGTTTAAATTAGTCCAACAGTCGTGCCCAACAACACCACAGTACCAAATATTAAATTTTGTTGTTAATTTTTTTTTTTTTTATTATTTTTGCTTAATTTGCTTTACTTGTTTTTGTTAATAACAATTCGAATATGTTGTTGAAAATACGTTTTTTCGTTTGTTATATTTTTGTTTTTGTTTTTTTTGTTCCCTTTAATTGATGGTGATTAACGCTTTATTTCAGCGGGCATTGGTGGGTTTGTGACATTATTCACAACGGCTTTGGTTTGTGTTGAAGGACGAGAACGGCAGCAGCTGCTTTAAATTACTACTGAGAGCACTGTTATTGGGTAGGACATGTAGTCTAGCGTAGACCCTGCCCTTTTTATAAACAAATATTTGTTTCTATAAGATATTTGATTTATGTTATCTTAATTAATTAATAAAATGAAAAAAACAAGTTAGTGCTTGGCTGTTTGATCAATGCTGCTTGTACTCGTCTAGATTCACTCTCTCATGCCTCATCGTTCGTTTTCCTAAATCAGTTCTAACAGATTTTAACACTTATACAAAGAGTGATCTCAGCCAAACAAACAAATAAACAGAAATAAAAACGAGGCAAATTTCTAATATTTGCTTAAAATTAATCGTCTATTTGGCTGAGATTATTCGCCTATAATCTTGTTGATTTGTCGGTGAATAAGTGCTGGGTTTGGGTTAGATAAACGGCGTATGCAGTCCAGCATCAACATGTCCTACAACAACTGTCTCCACCAGTACAGGTCGTGTGCGTCCTGATCCACCACGTCGCTCACGATCTCAAGGTACTCGCAAACTACACAAGTGCCTGTCCACGGCTAGCTACTCAGAAGACGGTGGCAGCCACTTCCTTTGTCCTACTACTAGTACTACTACTACTACTGCTACTACTACTAGTACTACTACTACTACGTCCACAACTGCTCAGCGACAACAGCTGATGGTCGCTCGTCAATATTGCAGCTTTGGTAGTACAGTCACCAGTCATTCTACACTATTATTATTATTATTATTATTGATAAAGATATCGTCACTATTTTTTTAATAACAATTATAAACTTTCAATCACATGCTGCTCTATTTCTGCTCTTTAAGTTTCTTTCATTTTCATCTCATATCTCATCTTAAACTATTTCTGTTAGTTTTTACTTTATGCCCAGTTAGTCCAAATAATTTTTTTCGTCAATAAACTGGTACAGAAGTAATTGTTTAGAGGTCTTTATGGAACAAAAATACACAGGTTGAGAACTAGATCACCGTGGAGACACGCCCACATCATCAACTCGTGCGCCGTAGATATAACGACGTGTGAACTCTATTGGCTAATGTGAAACCCCCTCCAACTAAAAGTCGGGCATGTTACCAGCCAGTGTATTGTTGATCCAGAAAGACCTCTAGCAGCAATTTCGGGTGGTTTAGGATTGGAAATTTGACCGCTCAACTATGATTATGTTTAAGTAAAACGTGAATGAAGATTGAGATTGAGATCAAAAGTTGCTAACAATTACTGAATTTCGAATGATTGTTTTGTAGTGTTCGTAAAAAGGGGATGCAATGGTGAATTATTAAAATCTACTTATTAAGAAACTTCAACAATACTACAACTTTTCCAAAGTTTTAAGAAATTAATTGAATTTTTATTAACAATAAGAAAACAACAAACTTTTTCATAAAACTGTACCAATTTGTTGATTTTAAAAGCATATTTTAGATAGATTTTCATTTTACGTTTTTGATTATAATTTAAAATTTATTAAAATTACATACTTATCTGGGCTTCTGAAATTTCTTTTCTTTCCTGGTCTTTAATTTCCTTTATTTTTCAAATTTTTGTTTATTTCAAAAAAATGATAAATTGGCTTGATAGAATTGTTTTATTTTCCTTAATTATTGCTAGTTTCTAGTTGTAATCCATTAAGAGAGCAATAGCAGTACATTTATTGTTAATTTTTAAAATGGAAATCGTTAAAAACAAATCATAAAATAATTGCTAAATCTATTTAGTGTAGGTTTTTCTCAATTATCGTTTTTCACTACACACAGTAGTGGTGTCGTTTTATAGTTCACTCACATCACTGTAGTTTTCAATTCACAATTTTCTTCTATCATATTGTTGATTTATTATTCTTGTTTAACACTTTTATTGATATAATTGTTGATTTTACAGCATGTCATCAAGGTGACTTGTACTATCCAAATCTGTATTGTTTTAATCTTTTACTCAAATCCAACCTTGTCTGTGCTCGTAACTGTTTCTTAGTTCTTCACAAACACGATTATTTAGAAATTTATCGAATACACAAGCGAAATAACAAAAAAAAAAAAAAAAAACAGTTTTGATCACAGATTTACCAAAATAATTGAAAAATTTGTAAATTTTGTTTGCTTTATGAAAATTTTTGTGTATTCTGTGCCAAATTGCACGCATTTCACAATAACACACACACACATACATATCGAAAAACTATAATTCTAATTTTTGTTTTATTAGTTTCTGTTTTTGTTTGTTTATAATTAATTTTTGTAATTTTTGTTAAACAAAAACAAGAAATTTTTAACAAAAACTCAAACTCTTATTGCATGCTCGTATTTTATTTTAAATATTATTGCTTCAATTTTTATGATAACAGACAACAATAATAGACAATTTTTTGTTTAAAATCAAAACAATAAATTATTTGGAAGATTAGATAAAAAGAAATATATGTTTGGAAAGTAGGTTGTCTTGGGTTTTATCGGAGATATGTTTTCATCGTATAAAACCACAAATCGTTGGATTATTCTATCAGTGACTGTAACAAATTTATTGTTAGCGACATTCCAAAAAAAAAAAAAATGACTAAAATCACTGTTGTTTATTGTTGTTGTCGTTGAACAACGACCTTATAAGCAATTATTGAGGGCTATTGAAAGCCTTAAATCAATCTGTCTTGCTTAGGGGTCGTGATAACAGCATGTATACTACGTGTTTTGTATTTATTATGTTATGGTGATTGGTATTATGTTCAAGGTAAATATATGAGTAAAAAGTAATATTCTATAATTTATTATAATTATTACTGCTATTGCTGGACGCTTTTCTTTGCATGGTGCGTGCCGGATTTTCTTGTATGTATCACGTTACGAACAAAAAACAACAATACCGGAATAATTGTGATATGTACAAAATTATAGGCTACCTGTCTTTTTTTTTGTTTTTTGTTTTGTTGTAGTAACTAACAATTTTAATTAAAAATACAAGTATTAACAAATTTATTATTTGTAAAATCTAATTATAATACGATAAATCGATTTTTTTATTTGCACAAATAATTCGTTCAAGATTCCAATTTGATTTGAAATTAAATTAAATTCTCTTGAGTTAAACATCCAAAGTCCCTCTTTAATATATTTAGAATTTTACGATTATACGTTATTACTGTTTGTTGTATTACGAGTAGGAAAAGTGATCCGGACGAGCTGTAATGTTTTGTCCTTCCTAGATCAGAACCAAAAACAAATAGAGAACTGTACAGAAACAACCTGCTCTCAGCAACATTTGTTCTGTTAAAAGTACACCGTTTCATGGAATATACGCATGTGTCTCTATTCGATTACATGCTGGCTTTGTTTTTTGTTGGCCAAATTTCAATAGGAATTCAAACGATTGCTTTCCCTACTCGTTACACAATGTACGATTTTAAAACACCAAATTCTAACTATATTAAAATGATAGTGGTATGATTTTGCTTTTGAGCGCATGAGTAGTGAGCATTGTTAGTGAATTTGATTCTTAGTTTTATTTGTGTTTTTTTTTATTTATTATTTAATGAAATCTCAATAACTAATAATAATTAATTTATGTTTATGGGCCGCGTAGACAAATTGGATAGTTCGTTTTCAAGATCTCGTTCCAGTTCGATGAGTTCAATTGAAAATATAACAACAGAAGCAATACAATGTTTAGTATTTGCTGATACATACGCCCGGAAATCTGGTAATTTTTCATCTTTTTTGGAATTAAAATTTTGTATTAATTGTATTTGATATAGAACCAACAGTTTTAATTCCAACATTATGGATTGGTACCAGTTTAGGATCGGTTGTAACAATTTTAATAACACCACCAGATCCTGATTGTCGTTCATCACAACCAGTTGTTGTTTCATTAGTTGGTGTTACAATATTTCGATTAAAAGGTAGCATTTTGGCCATCTCATTTCTCGATTGTAATGGTTCATTAATACCAAATTCATATGAATCGTGGAAGGATGATAATCGTGAGAAAAGAGAAAGTAAGTTGTGGCGG
This sequence comes from Lydus trimaculatus, assembly GCA_037414755.1. Taxonomy (NCBI): domain Eukaryota; kingdom Metazoa; phylum Arthropoda; class Insecta; order Coleoptera; family Meloidae; genus Lydus; species Lydus trimaculatus. The sequence goes on along the minus strand of JAZBGY010000212.1, from coordinate 32,359 downwards.
GCGCATCCACCAAAGTTACACGAATCTCAATATTGTCTAATTTTAATTTAGAAACACCAACGAAAAATCAAAATCGTATGAGTCCAACATTGGGTGATAATCAAAATCGTGGTGATTCATTTACTGATCGTCAATTTGTTGTTATTGCTAGTGAAAAACAGGCACGTGTTGTTGCATTACCATCACAAACATGTATTTATCGTCAACAATTGGCTGATACAGATTTTGTTGTTAAAGCTGATGTAATCTCATTAAAGGGTAAAATTTAATGATTTTTTTTTACAAAAATTAATTAATTACAAATAAATTCGTTGAAAATTCCATAAATTTCTAGATAGTGTATGTTTAATGTGTTATGTCTCAAATGGACATTTAACAGCTTATAGTTTACCAAGTTTAAGACCATTGATTGATATTGATTTTTTGCCATTATCTGAACTTAGGTAAGTAAGTTCACATGTTTATCTTGATGAAGGAAAACAATGCAGCTGTCTATATATTTTTTATAAATATTTTTATTATTCTAATTAACACGATAGCTGCGCAGCACTATTGTTTAGCATTCGTTTTTCCTCTTTTTCTTTTTTTTTCATTTTATACACTCAGATTTTTTGATTGCATGAAAGTTTCCATAATTTCCAAATTTATTGTGCATTTTAGAAATTCTAGCACAATAAAACTGGATAACTCGATAACTTTTGTTATCAATTGTAAATATTTCTATCAAAAATTATTGAGTAATAATTGGTAAATTTTCATCTCTTTTTTTAATTGTTTCATAATAAAACAAAAAATTGGCTGTTTTTCTCTTTTTCTTATTATTACTATTAATTATAAAATATATCGATGTGGAGCACAGACCTATTGGATTGTTGTAGCAGCAAAAATTTAGAATTTCAACAACAAAATCTGTTTGTGTTTTTTTTTTAACAAACTAATAAAGAGAAAATAAAACAATTCTACTACTGTTGTTTGCCCTAGTTTGCTTCTAATCTACCTTGCTATGCTAGTTTCCAGACACAATCTAACAAAGGCATTGTAGACCCAATGTTATCCATTTGGGGACAACAACTCATTGTTAACGAGGATACTGACCAGTAAGTTTAACAAAACAAAAAAAGAATAAAAACGACAAACAATCAATAATTGAATTGAAATCAAAAATTAATTGAAATTAAATCCAGATAATCCATTAAATCAAATTTTTAATGGATAGTCTGGATGTTATCCCTCTAATTTTGACTTGAACCATGCCAAACTATAGTTTATAAAAATATTGGCCAGTTCTTTTACGAATGTAATTGCAAATAAATAAAATAAAAATACAACAACAGGTATTTGCCCCGATGTATTCCAAATCAACACAACAAAAGATACACAATCACTTATTTCAATTAAAATTTAGCTTTGATGCACAGTTTTCCAAAGCACTGCATTTTGATGAGAGCAGCATGGTCAGGTGGTTTCTATTTATTTTCCTCCAATATTTCCATTAAAATGCATGTTATTTATTTGATAAATCTAACTGTGTATTAGCTTAAAATTAAAAAAATAATAATTACAATTTAAATCTACGTTCAATGTTTGTTAATTAATCAGTTATGGTTTATTTTGATAACGTAATTGGAAATTATTGAATTTTTGCACGTTATCAGCATGTTTTATCAATTATTATGTGCATGCATAGATTAATTATTACATTGATAACGGTCGATCAAATCCACAATTAGTTAATCTGTTATTATATAGAAATCACATTTTTTTTAAAAACAAAATAAATCAATAGCTGAAATTGCATATTTTGAACGTAGTAGAAAAATTTGGAAAATACGTCGAAAATTCCCCGATTATCAACAATTTTATTGGATTTTCTTGTAATCAATTCGTTATTTGTTTTTTTAGAATTGCCCGGACATTCTGCTTCAGTAATCGTGGACATGGTTTATATTTAACATCACCATCCGAATTACAAAAATTCACCTTGTGTACCGAGTTTTGGTAATTTATTTCGTTTAAAAATTAAACAAAAATTTTAAAATCTATTGTGTTTATAATACAGTACGAATTTGGTGGATATGATGGGCGAATTGTTTCTACCGTTAGATATGCCTGAACCACCCAAAGAAGGTTTCTTTAAAGGTCTATTTGGCGGCGGTGTTCGTTCTCTTGATCGTGAAGAATTATGTAAGATTCTCAAAGCCCAGTTACACGGTCCGTGGTTCGGCGAATCATGAAATTCGTCCACAGTTCGTTAAGGCTCATACACACACACTCTGGAAAATCGAAAAGGATAAACTGAACAGTTTTTACTTGAGGAAAACCTGAATCTGGGCCGAAACTAGCTTTAGGCAGAGTAGGCACCAGCCTAGGGGTGTTAACGGACTAGGGGCGCTAAATTCTTTAACCGTTTATGAATTATACAGAGGGAAAAACAAAAAATTGGCATTTTCTATTTTTCTCTTGTAGCACCTTTATTCAAAGAAATAGTTATATGATATTCCACTTTTGAATTTTGGTGGATGCGCCGGGGTACTTTCGCGAGTGGAATTTGAAAAATTTGGTGGAGGCGAAACGCGCACGCGCCGATCCTAATCTACTTTTATCAAATAATGTTAAAAAAAAGTTTTTAATTGAGATGACAAAGGCTTTAATTCTGTGGAATAGCAAAATTTCGATACGACATTTAGTTTCATCATGGCTATCATCAAATTAATTATTTAAATCTCCAATCATTTACGGTTTCCAAGATCGTAATGTTAAATCATGATAAAAGAACACCCCATTTTCGAAAGGGGCGCTAATATCCCGGTTTATCTATACATCCAAATTTTCCCATGTTTCGGCTCTGACCTGAATATCCCCTCGGCTATACACATGCCGGAAAACTGAACAGTTCAGTCTTTGAGGATTTCCGGATCGTGTGTAGGCAAGAACTAACAGATTTGCAAACAAATTGATCTGATCTGACGACGCCACACATACAACGATCGTCCTGAACAGTTCTGGTCTGTCAGTCGTTATCAATCCGGCCCTCTGAACTGTCCGATAAATCTGTGCGTTCTTGCCTACACACTATCCGGAAATCCTAAAGGGTAGAACAGTTTTTCTTTTTCGATTTTCCAGTTTATGTGTGTATGGGCTTTTATGGCTCGTCGTTTTATGTATTGCAATCAAACTTTAACTCAGCTCAAACTTTGGTCCGTGGAATTTAATCCACAAACGACGGTTCGCCTGAGGGCGATACACCTATGACATATTGTCTGTGGTCCGTGGCTCGACGGGCTAGTTCCTGCGAACCACGAACCGTATAACTGGGCCTTTTTTTTGCTATCTTCCGTTTTACTATAAAATAAATCCTTTTTCTACAGTTGGTGAATGTAGTGGAAAGGCTAGTAAAACAGTTGCTAAACATATACCTGGTAGTATGCAAGAGATGAATCAACGTGTAACAACAACAACAAGTGAAATTAGTCGAGCGCACAAATTAGCAATGGAACGTGGTGAAAAATTAAGTCAACTTGAAGATAGAGCTGAACGGATGCGTAGTGAAGCTGAGAATTTCTCAACAACAGCTCATGAACTTATGCTCAAGTACAAAGATAAGAAATGGTACCAATTGTGAAATGTTTATATATATATATTTGTTTTATTTTGGTTTTGTTTTAATTGTAATCTTATCGAATTGTACAGATCGTCGCCCACTATAATAACCTTCCCTTATATATATATATATATAAAATATATAGATTTATAGTTCAATAGTCAATAGATAATCGTACAGACCTACTGTTACGAAATATATTGAAATTCTTATACTTAATGCGAATTGTGATATATTCTATTCTGCCTGAGAATAGATTTAATTTGTATTTGTCTAGGAGGAAAAAATTAAATAAAAATGCACATGGTTTTCGCACCCTAGCAAAAACAATAAGAGATTTTCGAAAAAAAACATTGTAGCAAATTTATACCTTTTGCTACTTTACATGTTGAAAATCTTCATTCAGAATCTTGTTTTTGTTATTTTTCTATATGAGATTTTTGTTAATTCTTCAATCTGTACTAGTCACAAATTTAATTTAATCAAAAATTTATTGTAAATAAACAACAATTTTAGTAGAATTTTAGTCGACAAGTAGACAATGTAAATAAGGAATTTCTTTCAAATGTTAAAAAAAAAAACAAACAAAAATTGTTAAGTATTTGGAAGACAATAATGTTCTCTATGTTCTCATCTTATGTTAAACCCTTATTTGATCTCTGTTAGCTTATCTTTACAACAATTAATTTTCCATCACTTTTAAATTTGTTAAATTCTACAGTTGGTTAGCTACAATTTTTGCATCTTTGCTTTTTAAATTTCAACAATTATTTCATGTCTTCCTAATTCTCCATTTGAAACAACAAACAAAAAAACAAAAAAAAAATTGATAATTAAAAAAAAACAATGCCAAATGTACCTATAATCACACAAAATCAAATCTTTAACAAATTTTGAAAAAAAAAACCTATACGATGTGACATAAATGTTTTGTAGACTGTAGAAAAAATGGTTGTTTGCCATAGAAACATACGGTTAGTGAACAAAAAGCAACAATGTTCGAATAATAATAATAATTATAATTTTTGCGCGGGGGGAAAAATTCAAATTCGGGTCTAATTTAATCACAATTACCTATATATAAAAGAAATTATTGATTAATTCAAATATAGACCCGTTTTGATCTAATCTTCTATCAAATTACTATCGGTTTCATTCAAAATTTAAAGCAAAATTGTTTATTATATCGATAGATTTATTGTTTAATAATATTTATATATTTTATTTGATGTTAATATTTTTGAATAATAAGCCTTTATTGGATTGGAAATTTTGTAGATATCAAATGAAGTGTATGTATTATAAAATGTCTGATCGTGAGAATTAGCACACAGAAATTTGTTTGTTTTGAGAACAAAACTGAAACTTGTGTGTGTCTATCTTTGGGATTGATTTTGTTTATAAAATTATTGAAAGGAGAAATATATTTAAAAAAATAAATGAATATAAGTGAGATAAAACACGTATCTTCACTAATAAAGAAGAAAATCAATATTATATCAACACTTTTCAGTTTTATTTATCGATGAATAAATCGCGATTAGAATTAACAACTGTTATGCTATTTAGTAATACAGGAATTATATTATTGTTCCATAAATAAAGGAAGATTTGTTTTTATTTCTTTTATTTTTTCCTTCATTGTAGATAGCTTCTAATAGAAAAACAAAAATCCTAATTTGCATAAAGTTTCAGCAAAGAAATAGAATTTTATTATTCACAGTTGTTTCAAATTTCAAATTTGAAGAAATAACCATTGTATTCCGAGTAGGGTTTGGGAAGACTCGGTCTTTCGTCCGTTCAAAAAATAAAACTTTGATAATGCTAATCAATTCCAAGATTTATCTGATGGAACGAATTTTTGTGCAAAAGTTAGCTGCCACAGGAAAAGGTTCTCTCTGAATTTACAGACGTTGGTTTAATTATCAGTAATGCTCGGTATAAATTTCAATGGTTTGCAAAAAAATAAAAATTCTCTTGCTCAAGCAGCAAACTACATGGATCTTATAGATTTTGACCAGCTGATTTCAAATCTGTTTTTAGAATTGCTCTATCACGTCGAGTTTCTGAGATATTGTTATTTTAACATTTGAAAGTAAGGAACTAGTTTTGTTTGTAAATACTAATTTAATACTAACAATAAGTATGGTCCATTTACTTTTAAAATACACATGTAATTGACACGGTCGGTGTTCGGTTGAGGTGGTGGGGGCTCCACAACAACATGTAAATAGCATATGAGTTGTAGAAGTGGGGACGGTGACGCAGTTTTCGACCGATGTATTTCTTTCAGAAATCCACTCCAATAGAATTAAATTCAAGCATTTTATATTCACAAACGACTCAAATTAACTACTTTAACATAAAACATAAGTATTTGGTTGATCGTTTCCTCTAAATCAATACACCCTTTCTTCCGTAAATCGTATCAATTTTCTTTAAATTTTAAGAATTAGTCAAGAACAAATTGGACACCGGTAACTCAAAAATGTGACGTGTTGGACAAAATCTGATTGCCGATCTGAACTCAACGGACAAAAATCTATATAGTCCACTCATTTATCGCTTTAAGCGGATTATTCTGTAGCTCAGTGAAATGAATTTGAACTGATACTTTACTTGTCCCTATTACCCTCTTTTAAAATGGGAAAACAGCGCACTCACGGCCTCCGAGAGTCTAAAAAGTAGCAAACGGTCTGGTATTACCACACTTTATCCGAAAGACGCGTTTATACGTAAATAGTAACTATTGCCTTTAAATTCAAAGAAATGATCAAGAAAAATAAAATAGATGCGTGTAATTCAAAAATGTGACGTGCTGAACCAAATCTGATCACAGATTTAAATAAAGCGTGCAAAAAACTATAAAGTCCGCCGATCAGTTGCATTACGCACGCCTTTTACGAACGAATAAAATGCGAAAACAATGCAAACGCTGCCTCCGAGAGTGCGAAAAGTAGTAGACGATATGCTATCAACGCACTCTACCCCAAAGACGCTTTGATCCAAAAGATGCTCGTTCTCATACGTAAATAGTAACCATTGTCTTTGAATTTAAAGAAATAATTAAGAAGATTACAGATCTAAATTCAGCGTGCAAGAATCTATAAAGTCCACCTGTCAATTGCTTTGAGCAGATTTAGCTGCAGACCAGGGTTTTTTATCTATTTTGTTCTAATTTAAACAAAGTCAACGGCGACAATAAAGGATGGTGATGATTTGATGTCAAAATCAAACAATAAGATAGTGCGGGTGTTGGCGCGGCTCTTCTGAAAGAATGAGCCATCTAAAATCAGTTATCGGGTCCAAGTATTCGTAGATGGACTCGGCGAATCGGAAAAACACTAATTCCAAGTGGAGCGGAATCACTGAACTCAATTTTCTGGAACGTTGATTGCTGCATTACATAAAAAGAAGCATCTAACTTCAATCTTGCCGTTTGTTTAATTAAGGTTCTATGTATAAGAACTTCAATCAGACAAATTCTCTTTTTACGATAAACAATTCAATATTGAAAGCGATTGGATTAATCAGAAACTTTTCTTTTCGATATAGAAAGCTTAAAGCTTAATATCAAACTAACTAGTAAGCTCAAGTAACATTTACATTGTTCCTAAAGGAGTACGAAGTTTCTTATTGAATTAAGTAATTAATAAGTTTCAATTGTTTTTTTTTTTGTTTTGGATGGTTTTTCCACCGTATACTCATCGCATCAGGCTGAATGGTTTGACCACTCGACCCCCTTCAACCTTCTGATGCATCAAACAGTAGAACGACTTTTTGTTCTTGTTCAATGGAGACATATTCATATGTATACTGAGTTTTATCTATCCATCTTCAATAGTTTCACTCCAAAAATCCCTAAACATTGTCTTTTTTCGGACACCAACAAAGTAGAAACCGGTATGCCAGAAAAGGCGTGCCCATATTGACTGTATACATGCAGAAGGGCAAAAATCTCCTATGATGGGGGTTAAACCGGCGTCCGTGGCAAAAAGCCTCACTTACTTGTCTTCTAGATCCAACACTGTGACTATCGACAGTTTGATTGCTGTAATTTAATATTTGTATGGAAAACTTGTTATGAAACTACATCTTGAATGGTGTAAATCGATTGAGTGGGTATTGCCCAGTTTACAGTCATTATTAAGCCAATATTAGAATTGACCCACCAGTGGCGGATCTTGATATACGGGGGCCTGAAACTAGTAGATTTTCAGGGGCCTAGATTATAAGGGGTCGTTTGGCCATGTAGCCTTTCTGAACTGCGACCACAGCTGATCTTTTTTTCTTGTCGGGGGCCTATATACAATTTATAGTTTCAAGAAACTTAACACAAAGGTGAGGTGGGATCCTTCAACCATCGGGGCTCCTCAAACGTCGGGGGCCTGATGCTTAAGCATCATAAGTTCCATTATAGATCCACCACTGTAACCCACTAATATCTAACCACGTTATAAAAATCATCAAGATTGTAGCAGAAATTCAAAAAACTAATAATCTTTCTAAATTTTGCATGCAAATGGTGCAACATCCAAATAAATAAAACATCGAGTACTTTTACATCAATCTGTATTAGATTAGTAGACTGTGTGCCCATTAAGCGAGAAAAGTTGTACGAGTTTCTATTAGATAGAAAATTACAAAAACTTCCGCACATATTTCCACTAGATGAAAATTTGCTCAGATTCTCATGTTACTCAAAAAACAGAAACTCACACAAAATCTCTCGTCAAGTGGAAATACGAACAAGTTGTAAGGGTGTAAAGAGCAATGCGAGCAAGAAACTAGTGCATACTTGCTACGAGAGAATTTCTAATGAAACACGGATTAGGTATTTTGTTTTTATTTTTAGTTGTTTGGTAATTTGTTGTTCAAAACAACCAATTTTTCCACCCAAACCTGCATTTCTTGTAAACAGATCAAACAGAATATCAAATAGTTTGAAATTTTTAATCGATTTATTGGATAAACAACGTTTATTTTAATCTATGATAGAATTAGATAACCAAGGACATGGTACCATTTATTTATTTATCAATTCTATGGAAATTAATTATTAGGAAGTGAAGATTTTCTAAAAGAGTTCTTAGTATTCGTCTTCAATGTTTTGTTTTTCGTATACAATGCGTTACTTCTTTTTGGTATTGCTTTTAAGATTCTGGAAATTTTGTTTACAAAATTGCTGTTGTCTAAAACAAACAATAGTTCCACACTAGTAAAAACAGTTGAATTTAATTCTTTAACTTTCAGTCTAAAACATGACGATCATCGCACTTGTTCTCTTCACGTTATTCGCTTCTACTTTTGCGCAATTAGAGGGTAAAGTAATTAGATCAAAATCATTTGAATTTAAAATAATCATTTATTTCATATAAAAAAAAGGTGACGAGTGTATTTTAAATACTACAAATACGACAGGAACATGCACCATTTTAGAACAATGCTCTTTTGCTATGGATTTATTAAAATCAAAACAAACACCTCAAAATTGTGGTTTTAATGATCAAACAGAAATAGTTTGTTGTCCAAATGATGATGAAAACATTGTTGAGAAGCCAGGACAGCTATGTCAAGAGAGTAATCTTCATTTTCCAACTATATACAACCGATTTATGAATAATTTTATTGATTATTTGCAGAATGTTCTTTGTATCTTAGCAAAAGAAAACGGCCACCTCTAGCCGTTGCCGGTGGTACACCAACTTATAAAGGTGAATTCCCTCATATGGTAAAGTTCGATCGTTATTTTTCCAATATTTTTCCTAATCAAATTCGCAATTTAAGGCTAGTTTAGGCTATGGAAAACCAGATAATATTCGATGGTTGTGCGGTGGTTCGTTAATTAGTGATCGATTCATTCTAACAGCTGCTCATTGTTTAAATTCACGTGAATTGTAGGTGTTATTTTAAATTACCTATTAATTAGAATTTGAAATATTTTTGTGAGTTTTTTAGTGGAGAAGTGGAAATTGTTCGTTTAGGCGAGGTATCTGTTGAAAATGCAACTGAATTAACAGATCCACATAATTATCGAATTAATCAAACGTATCGACATCCAAAATATAAATCACCATCAAGCTATCACGATATAGCTCTATTGAAATTAGATAGAACCGTTGATTTGGATCGCATTATTCAACCAGCTTGTCTATATACTGGTGACAACGTCCCAAATGAAACATTCATAGTTACCGGATGGGGCAAAACAGAATATTACAGTGAACCTAGTACGCTTTTATTGAAAGCTGAAGTGAATTTCGTTGATTATAATGAATGTGGTATACAATATGCTAATGTACCATCATTTAGATTAGAAAATGGTATTTCAGAAGACATTCAAATCTGTGCTGGTAGTCTAGAAGGTAAAGATACGTGTGAGGTATGTAATGCTGTTTTTTCTCAAACAAAAGCTAATAGGTGTAGCAATTACAGGGTGATTCTGGAGGACCTTTACAAATTCTTGCATATGATTATGATAGAGATATTAAGTACAGTCAAATTGTTGGGGTAACATCATTTGGAAAAGCGTGTGGCTTAAAAGATAGTGTTGGAGTGTACATCAAAGTTTTCGCTTATTTATCATGGATTGAAGATATTGTTTGGGGAGATGAATCAATCAAATCGTAGTATAACAATCGCACATTGTATTAAAAAAAATTTATATTGGAGGCAATCAATAAAAGGGTCATCCATATCCGTGTCATTGCGAACGTCCATGTTTGTAACTGTTATGATGGTTGTTTCAATTTTTGTTTTTATTATTCAAATATATTGAAAATGAGGAACTTGCATAAATAGCGTTTTCTTACAACCCTTTTCCTATTGTAAAATTAAGGAATCCTTAAGATTTCTGTTAATATCCCACCTAGGTACATCAAAAAGTTCTACAAAAATCGAGAAGCTCTGACATCTGAGTTTTGCTGATTTTGCAATGAAATGCTACAAAACGAAACTTTGGGTAAGCTCATCTTTACGTAGAATATGAAAAATTCACAAGTTGTTCTTATCAAATCTTATCAACATCGTTGCTAAGATGCATATCTAAAAATTAGTAATGATTTGTTTTTGGCAATTGGACGTTTTGTAATTGCGTCAAAATTCAAAACTTTAATTCTTCAACCGTGCCAATAAAGCTAGTACAAAAGCCAAAAAAGGGGAAACTTTTGCCAAACTGAAATTTTGTAATAATGGGAAATCAAACGTCAAGTAAAAGATCGCCAAAACATTTAGCAATATTGAACAGTAAGGAATTAATTTAATTTTGCTATTATGAAATTTAGTTTCGAGCAAATCGATGTCGATGTATTTTGAAAGTTGCTCGAAATTGACTTGAATATCTCTCCCATATTTCATCATTCATTTAACTCTAAAACCGTGTTCTAGTCAAGAAAAAAAAGTTAACTTCGAACAGAAAACGATCTTGGTTGGTTGGTTGGTTTAAGAAAAGCAAAGAACTTACAATTGACGAATTGGATTCATATAGAAGCGAATTGAAAGAATGCTGTTTAACATCGATGATAAGTGATAAAGATCGTCTGTATTCAAATCTACAACATGGTTAATTTTGACAAATAATACAACTTCAAAATCTGTCATTTATTTTAAATTTTAGTTCTACAAATATTGAAATTGATGATGAAAGCCTCAAATATAAACGACTTTGATTCATCATTAGTTACACACATGATATGTGCATCTCTTACTTGTTCTTATCATCTGATTCGACGTTTAATTGGTTCTAGATCTGAAAATCTTATGCAAGAGTAAGTATACAGGTTGCATCAGCCAAGTGAGTACATAGGAAAAAGCGTGGTCACCGCCCATAATCATGTATTTTCCATAAGTAGAGATAAAGAAAAACTGGGCAACCAGATGTGTAGAAAGTAGAAACCCTCCCATCCCCACTTTTTATTTCTTAATTTAATTATCAATTATTTGATTTATTGAAACTAAAATTCCTGCTAACGATAACAATTGAAAATGATAACAAATTAATTACCAAAAGAAATCATTCATCGTGTTGGACGGGATTAGAACCACGATTCAGTTACCTTAATCTTTATTTCACAGAATTTATTTCTATCTTCGTCTGATACATTTGGCATGTTCATGTGCCACTGAAGTTCCTTGTGCCTCCGAGAAAGACAGCAAATCTTTATCATCCGTTAGTTTGTGTCTTTTAAAAAAGTAAAATAAAAATATTTGCCAGATAGAATATATTTCGATTTTCGTCTGATACATTTGGCCGATTCATGTGCCAGTGAAGTTTCACAATATTCCTTATGCATCTGACAAAGACAGCAAATATTTATCATCTGCTAGGTTGAATTTTTATGTATAAAATGGGGATGGTGTTTTGGAATTTAGCTACTGATGGGAGGGGTCTACAGCCCCCATTCTTACACATCGGCTGCCCAGTTTTTCTTTATCTCATTCTAATTTATGGGTGGTGACCATGCTTTTTCTTATGTACTCACTTGACTGACGCAACCTGTATATGTTTCACTTATTGTAAGATCAACGTTGATGCTGTGCGGTCAACCATACTTACAAATGGTTCATGTAACAATGTTTGTTTTATTCCATAGACGTGAAGCACGTAATTCTCTATTAATATTCGATAAAATACTGTATCATCTATCTGACAAGCATTATACTACAATATTACAAGCAATGTTTAAAGTATTTACCGATAATGAGTTGTGGACAAATCATTACTTTTGTAGTGAAACATTGAAGCATGCATTGCAATTTTCTGAAGATATTTCTCTATTTGTAGGAGAAATCTTAAGTAATTTTCCAACATTTGAATTAATTTCTTTAAAATCTATAATTTTTCTTTTAAAAAGGTTTACTCGAAAGTTCATTTACAACAAATCCGACAATAACAGAACAAATATTTCAAATAATTCTAAATATTAAAGCATCCACTAGTGGGTATTTCTTGAATGCAGTATTTGCTGAACGTTTTCTAAATATGTATTGTATGAGTTTATTGCCAGAAGATGATGAATTTGACAATTATTATCGAACAAGTGTCAATAGTTTAGAATTATGTGTACGATCAATGGTGATATATTGTGATAAGAGTATTTTAAAAGAAATGGTAGATTGCTTGCGTTTTTCTTAAATAATTTGGCAATATATTTGTATTTATTTTCAGATTTTAGTCCTATTAGAAGTGCTTCTCTTTGTAAATATCGCTGATCAACATCTGAAAAGTCTTGTTAATATTTTAGACGATACCACTTTATGTTTCATAAAAGATTTTGATGATATAATACCTGATGAGGTATTTGAATTAATAATTAAAGTAATAGATTCGGACAATTTATCAGAAAGTCTACTGGGTAATCGGATGTGCCAATATTTTTTTGATCGAAGTGGGAATCGTTTAAAATTCGATACTCCAGAGTATTAAATATCAACCATAGTTTGCGTACTTTAATCACATCTTTTTCCAATTAAACTCCCCAACTTCTACAGCATCGTCAATTTCTATGGTGTCTTGGTGTTTGAGATGTGAAATTGTAGGTTTTTACAAGTCGTCAGAAGTGGTCTACCTTCACTACTAAAGCATTATCGATATCGTAACATTAACAGCTTGAAAAAACCTACAATTTGTTACCTCAAACGTTCAGATACCTTAAAAATTGACAAAGTTATAAGGGTTGGGAGTTTTAGATGACGAACCCTGTATATTAAATTTTGTAATTTATCATAAGAAACATAATAAAGATGTCATTAAAGAATAGCGAGTGTAATTGTTGGAAAAATAATAAATAATTATTTTTACAGAATTTTCCACCCTGATGGACATTACGATATCACAATTCCTAATCTTAAAAAAGACAATCAAAAGTTCTATCGACGATATCGTGTAAGACTTCAAGAAGTAGTTTTGAAATCAATCAAAAGACATGGACAACATAAGTAAGCTTTTATTATCATTGTTATTATCATTATTGCTATTATTATTATTATTTTTTTTAGGATTTATTTAGAGACAATTTATAAAACAATAGCTTTATTCCAAGTAGAAATACCCTGTAGTTATACAGCTTCAGCTGGTATATATTTATCATTAACAATACAAGAATCAGCATTAAATGATACAAATCTTCTAAGATCACATCATCTACATGCAGTCGTTATATCAATTATATCATTGATAGCGTACATACACAAATCAATAGGACTTTATGGATATTTTTTGAAAATTCTCGAATATCGTTCGAATTATGCAACACATTTGAATCCAAAATTATACTTAAAATATGAATATAAACGGAATAGTATTTTATGGAATAAACCCGAATTGTTCTTTGAAGATTGGTGTATTCGCTATGAATTATTAGATCAGTTCAAAAATACAAGAAAGGGAAAATTAGAAGATATTAGTATTCGCTCACGTATGGACAGTGATGTTGATAATGTTGATGAAGGACAAATGGAATAGGGAGTGTGATGGTGGAACACCATCTGAATATTTTATACAAGTTGCCTGCAAAATTTTTAATTTTTATTTTACCTAATTTACAACAACTGGAGCTTTACATTTTAGGTATTAATAACATTAAGACGTTGAGTCCATTTCTTGATCATTTTTATTATGATTTTGCCTACGTTTAATAAGTCTTAAAGGCAAATATCTTTTAAATTTTTCAATTACAATTATCGTGGCAATTATCGTTAATACAACAGACACAAAAATCAGTATGTAGGATAATTATCCCTAAATTACAACTGCCATCATCATGGAATAAATCATTTGTTTGTACAATTTATTGTTCATTTTTATTAAATTTACAAAAATCATCATAAGAGTAATTACACATTTGAATTTTATTCAGTTTTAATACATTAAATCCATTTGTTGTTCACTTTCACTTTGACTTAATCCACCTCTAACAAACTTTAAAGGACAATATCTTTTACATTTTTCTCCTACAATTATAATGACGGTTATTGTAAGTAAGACGGATATAAAAATTAGTAAATCCTCAACAACTGCTAATTTTCTATTTGATTTCTCCAACTTCAAGTCTATTCTGTTTTCAATTGTTTTGTAAAATCTTTCAGTATTTAGATTTTCTTTAAGATTCGATAAATTGGTATTTTTATCTCTACTACTACTACTACTACTACTACTACTACTAGTATTTTTACGTTTTTGAAAAAAAAGCGTTGGTGGTGTTGGTTATCAAAAGTTATAATCGTTTGACAAGACGTAATGATAATAAAGGAAATTTGAATAGTATAATCAATAATGCAATCAAATAATGTCTAATAATCAACCTATTGCGCTAATTAAAGCTATTCATGATTGTCGAGAAGCATCACTATTGCTTCGTCCGATGACGCTCAAAGACGATCTAAAAGAGCACATGTAATTTTATGACGCAATTTTTAACATGCTAAAATTCTTGCTAATGGATCTGTTGGTACAGTGACTGATGTAATCTATGACCCTTGCATTTAATATGATAACTATCATGAACAAATGCCATTGTGTATTCTCGTATCTTTTGATAAATATATAGGTCAAACACTGTACGTAAATTCAGACCCGATAATAGCGATTACATCATCATTTAAAGTAGAAGCAGTAGATCGAAAAAAAGTATACCGAAGCTAAACGCAAAAAGAAAACCGTCTTTGATGAAAACAAAGTATGAATCTAAAATTTTCAGAATATGCAAGAGTGAAGCGATAATAACCCATGAATTACTGATGTGCAATACATATACAAATAACAAAAATTTACAAGTTAATTTTAAGCTGAAAAAAAAACATTTTCATTTTCGCAAATCCATTTTTTTTCTATAAATCAACGAAAGATTGAACAAGATGTGAACTTGGTAGTGATGAAAGCAGAGTCAATTAGATAGAAATTAATTTTGGAGCTTCTAGGAAAAGTACAATAATTGTTGTCGTCTAATCCGACAACTCACCAACAATCTCATGTTGCATTACTTTCAGAATTGAACTCTCAGTTTGATTGAAAAACGTTTAATTTTTAATTTTTATTTTGCTTAATTCACAAAAATTGGGTATTTACATTTTAGGTACTAATAACGTTAAGACATTAAGTCCATTTCTTGTTCACTTTTATTATCATTTTGCCTGCGTTTAATATGTTTGAGAGGAAAATATATTTTAAATTTTTCAATTACAATTATAGTGGCAATTATCGTTAATACAATAGACACAAAAATCAGTAAACCATTAGTTTCTCCCGTCTTCAGTTCAATCATTTTCAATTCAGTTTCAATAGATTTAATATCACCACTTGCCAAAAAGTCTTTTCTTGTGTTTGTTATTTTATTTTCTGAATTACGATCATTTTCTAAATTTTTCGACATTTGTTTCTGTTGTTTTTCAACAGTAGAGTTATTTTTATATACTTCTTCTTTAGAGCTCACAGTCACGTTAAACTCTTCAGTTTTTCCATTTTTTCCATTTTTTTCAATCTGTAGTTTTTCATTTGTACAATAATTTCCTTTAATATTTGTTACATTATGTTCATGACCCTCTTTAATAATTAAATTTCTATTTTGTGTTATAATTTGTGTTAATAGTGAACATGACCATTTGTTGCCTTCTAAATAAATTTCAGTTTTACTTGAAACAATATGTGATAAAGTATTTTCAACATCAATATAGATAAAATTGTTATAACTTATATCTAAAGTTACAATTTTATCGATATTATGAAAAATACCTTGATTTAAACTTGTTAATTGATTATGTGACAAATTTAACGATTGTAAATTATGTAAACCAACGAAAACACCTAAATCTAAAGTTGAAATATTATTGAAAGATAGATCTAAATGCCTTAAATAATTTAAATATTTGAAACATCCGATTTGTAATTTGGAGATTTGATCATTATTTAAAAATAACTGATCCAAACTGTACAACAAACTATCGAAAACTCCTATCGAAATAATGTCAATTTTATTATTTATTAAAGACAATATACTTAGATTTGATAAGCCAGTGAAAGCACCTTGTTCTATAGTTACAATACTATTGTTAACCAACCTTAGCTCTGGTAAATTTTCTAAACCATTGAAACTATCTTTAATAAGAGTCTCAATTGGATTGTTTTCTAAATACAAATACGTTAATTTACCTAAACCGTTAAAGACACCTTTTTCTATTTTTGATATCTTGTTATAACGCAAGTCTAATGTTTCTAAATTTCCTAAACCACTAAAGGAATCTCCCTTTAATGACAAAATATTGTTATTTTCCAAATATAGGTGCTTTAAACTTGTTAGACCATTAAACGCACGAGGTTCAATAGTTGAAATATTTTGACTGGATAAATTTAATAACGACACTCTTTCCAAGCCTCTAAAACAATTCTGTTCTAATGATAAAATTTTATTATTCTCTAATTGTAAAGTGGTTAAATTGTATAAGCCGTTGAAGGTACCTTGTTCTATATTTGAAATGTAATTATAACGCAAATCTAAATTTCGTAAATTGCTTAAAGAATAAAAAGTATCTTCATAAAGATACGTAATTCTGTTATTTGTTAAGTTCAAATTTCGTAAATTTGATAATCCATTAAAAGTACCCTTTGTTAGGTTACTAATTTTCTGATAAGATAGATTCAATGATACTAAACTTTCTAACTCGTTAAAAGAATCCTTATCAAGAGATACGATCTGATTGTTCTCTATGTATAATTCTTTTAAGTTATACAAACCGTTAAAAGCACCCCCTTTAATAGATGATATTTTATTATAACGTAGATCTAAGGTTGTTAAATATTGTAATACTCTAAAAGAATCTTTCTTAAGAGTTGAAATTTGATTATTACTCAAATATAGTTTTTGAAATTTATATAAACCATTAAAAGCACCTTGTTCAATAGTTAAAATATTATTATTTGTTAAATTTAACATTTGCACCCTTTTCAAACCATTAAAACAATCTCGTTTAAGAGATCTAATTCTATTGTTTTGTAAACTAATATTCAACAAATTATCCAGACCCCTAAATGCATTTGTTTCAATACTTGCAATACTGTTATAACGTAAATCTAATATCTCCAACTTGCTTAGATTACGAAATGAGTCTCTGTTAAGAGTGGTAATTTTATTATTCTTCAAATCCAATTCTTTCAAATTTGTTAAACCATTGAATGTACCATTTACAATATTTGTAATTTTTTGATTGGACAGATTTAGTATCGACAATCTGGATAGACCATTGAAAGAATCCTCGTAAAGAAACACGATTGACTCTTTTTCTAAATACAACTCTTCTAATTTATGTAATCCATTAAAAGCATATTTTTCAATCGTCACAATATTGTTGTGACGTAAATCCAACTTAACTAAACTTTTTAAATTATTGAAAAGGCTTGTGTTGAGAGACACAATCTTATTATCGCTCAAATCTAAATCTATTAGAGAATCCAAAGAATCAAAAGCATGGTCATCAATAATCGAAATGTTATTGTTATGTAAAATTAATGTTCTTAAACCAGTTGAATATCCATTGAATGTTCGCGAAATTCGAAAAGAACCTTCTCTAAGATGTGTAATTCCATTATTGCTCAAATCCAAAATTTCTAGATTTGATAAATCAGTAAAGACACCTTCTTCAATGTTTATGATGCCTTGATAAGATAAGTTTAATGTTGATAAACCTTTTAAACCATTAAAAGAGTCTTTTGTAAGAATTGTCATGAAGTTATTCTCTAAATATAAATTTCTTAGATTAAATAAACCATTAAAAGCAGTTTTTTCAATTATAGACACATTATTAAAACGTAAATCTAATGTATTCAAATCTTTTAAATTAATAAAGGAGTCTGTATCAATCGATATGATTCTGTTGTTTCTTAAATCTAATTGTTTTAAATTTTCTAAATTACCAAACAAGTCTGTTTCAATTTCCATAATACTATTGTAACTCAAATTAAACGTTTCTAATAATTGTAGACCTTCCGAATATAAAATTGGTGTAATACTTTTTTCCACATTAATGATACGATTATTACTTAAATCTATTTTTCTAAGACTTATTAAATTTTCAAATACGCTGATTTTGAAAATCTTAATTTTATTGTATCTTAAATCTAATTCTGATAAACTTGGTAAACCATTAAATACATTTTCCTCGATATTCACAATATAATTATGACTTAAATTTAACTGATTCAAGCTTCGTAAACCGTTAAAACTATTTTCTTTGAGATATGAAATACTGTTATTCTGTAAGTATAGATTCCTCAAGTTACGTAAACTATTAAAAGTGTTCTTTTCGATATTAGGAATATTATTATAACTTAAATCTAACAAATCTAGATTATCTAAAGAGACAAAGGTACGTTCGTTAAGAAGTGTAATGTTATTATTTTTTAAAATTAATTTTCTTAAACCCATCAAATTGCTAAATGTATCGTTTTCAATTTTTGAAATATTATTGAAACTCAAATCTAATGTGTACATTCGTCTTAAATTATTGAATGAATTTTTATTAATAAGCACGATTGTATTGTTGTGAAGATCAAGAAAATCTAGATCCAGACCATCAAATGCTCCATCATGAATTATTTTTATATTTGATGAAGTAATAGTCAAACGATGGAGTCCATTCCAAGATTTAAACATTTGTGGTGATAATTCTGTTAAATTACTATTTCTAATTTCTATATTAGATCTCAAGTCATAATAATACCGTTCAGATACAACTTGGATATCTTCAGTTATGAAGTTTTCACAAATAATAACCCAGTAAAAATCATATATTCTATTTCGTCTACAAATTTGTAACGATAATTCCAAATAAGAGATGAAAACGATTAGAAATAGATATTTGGCAGGCCTACAATAAGAAAAAATCACGAAGATGTATTGAACAAATTCATTTGTAACTTACCAACTTTTCATTTTCATAAATTATTAAAAACTATCTGTATTTAATTAACATAAAACAATACGAAAATTGAAATTTATAAAATTCAATAATGCAACCAAACTATGATAATACAACAGCAATTATCGTATTTCCTGTGGTTCATCGGAAAATCTTTATCAAAACAGCAAACACTGCATTCGATAACTATGTTTGATGAGCTCTTATTTACTGTTTAAATTTATTTTTATCTATTCATTTAATAAACAGTGGCGTAGCCAGAGAGGGGCCAGTCGACTCCATTGCCATTCTTACACTGTGCTCCTCTGCTCTATAAGTATGTACATTATTAAAATATTGGAAAAGCAGATTGCAAACATTCAATTATCTCAAGTCAATGGTAGGGTTTATTTTTATAATAAAAATTATACCTTATATCAACAGGGGCGTTCTGATAAGCTGTGCAAGGGGTGTATCAAATGTGGGCAGCCGATTTTTTGAGACAGCCAAAAATTAGTGGCAATCCTGGTTACTGTTGTACAGGGACGGTCAATTTTTTATGTTACATGAATCGTTGAAATATGTCAGTCTGTCCCAAAGGAAAGTAAAACTACATTGATTTTATACATAGAGTAGAAAAAATAAAATAAGATATAGTGGGAGAATGACTATTTCAAGAATGAAGTAATTGAGAGGAGTTAGTTATGAATAATCTAATTAAAGGTCAAGTTTGTTATGTTATGTTATATTACTTAAGCTCTATCTATATGTTAATAAAACTATATCAAATTAAACTAATCACTCGATAAAGTGCAATACGGAGGAAGATTACGGTAATTGTGGACGGCTCGTCCATAAATTACAACCGCTATTATCATGGAATAAATCACTTGTTTGTACAATTTATTGTTCATTTTTATTAAATTTACAAAAATCATCATAAGAGTAATTACAAATTTGAATTTAATTCAGTTTTAATACATTAAGTCCATTTGTTGTTCACTTTCACTTTGACCTAGTCCACCCCTAACAAACTTTAAAGGACAATATCTTTTACATTTTTCTCCTACAATTATAATGACGGTTATTGTAAGTAAGACGGATATGAAAATTAGTAAATCCTCAACAATTGCTAATTTTCTATTTGATTTCTCCATTATCAAGTCTATTCTCTCTTCAATTATTTTGTAAACTCTTTCAGTATTTAGATTTTCTTCAAGATTCGGTAAATTGGTATTTTGATCTCTACTACTACTAGTATTTATATGTTTTTGAAACTGTTCTAATTTATCGTCATGATTATGATTTACTTCTGTTGTTATTGTCAGATTAAGATCTTGACTTTTATTGCTTTCAAATTTTTTGTCAATCAGTGGTTTTTCTTTTGTACAATAATTCCCTCTGATATTTGTTGCATTATGTTCACTACCTTGCTGAATATTTAAATTTATATTTTGTGTCACAATTTGAGTTAGTAGTGAACATGGCCATTTGTTACCCTCTAGATAAATGTCAGTTTCACGAGAAACAATACGTGATAAAGTATTTCCAACATCAATATAGATGAATTTGTTATAACTTATATCTAATGTTAAAATCTTATCGATATTATGAAAAATACCTTGATTCAAATTTGTTAATTGATTATGTGACAAATTTAAATATCTTAAATTATATAAACCGACAAAAATATCAGAATCTAACGATAAAATATTATTAGAAGATAAATCTAAATAGCTTAATTCATTCAAATGTTTGAAGCATCCAATTGGAAATTTGGAAATTTCATTATAACTCAAATATAAATATTCTAATTTGTATAAATTATTGAAAGTATCTATCGAAATATTTTCAATTTTATTGTTTTCCAAAGATAAAAGATTCAAGCTATTCAGTACACTAAAAGTGTTTCTTCCGATATTCGAAATATTATTGTAACTTAAGTCTAGTTCTTTCAAATTGTGTAAACCATTTAATGCATTTGTTTCAATATTTACAACATTATTGTTAGTTAAATTCAACACAACTAGGTTTTCTAAACCATTAAAATTACTTTCATTAAGATACCCAATTCGGTTGTGTTGTAGATTTAAGGAATTTAGTGTATGTAATCCATAAAACGTGTCCTTTTCGAAATAAGAAATACTGTTATGACCCAAATCTAACTCTTCTATCGAGACAAAAATGCCTTTTTTAAGAAACGTGATATTGTTGTTATTCAAAAATAATTTTTGTAAATTATTCAGACCATCAAATGTACCATTTTCAATCTTTGAAATTCTATTGAAACTCAAATCTAATGTAATCAGTTTTTGTAAACCATTAAAAGAGATTTGATCAATATACATAATTGTGTTATTGTGAAGATCAAGATATGTCAAATTTAAACCATCAAATGCTTCATTATAAATTATCTTTATTTTTGATGATGTGATTGTTAATTGTTTTAATGGTTGCCATGATTGAAACATATGTGGTCCTATTTCAGTTGAATTCCAATTTCTTATTTCTATATAAATATTATAAGGCCAATTAGAGAAAATTTTAATATCGTCAATCATAAAATTTTCACAAAATATATGAAAGGCATAACTGATGTGATCCAATTGTTCACATACTTGTTGTGATCGATACGGATAAAAGATAAGAGCTATGAAATAGAAGTAGTCAAAGTGCCTAAAATATAAACAAATGATAAAAATTATGGACATTGGCATATAGATGGGAATATTAAAAACTCACCAAAGTTTCATTTTTATAAATTCTATTCTTCAACTGATTGTTTTTGTTAAAACGTGCAAACATCACTTTCGATAATTAATAGCAAGAATTATAAGAACGATGCTAAAAACAATATTATTTTGTTGGTTTTAGCACTTTCAATTAACAATGATTCTAAGTAACTATAGAAGAAAACATCACAGCCGGAGACAATACCTCAAACTATGATGTGTGCTGGTTTTTCCCACAATATTTCCCACAATTTGGTAGAATTCGTTTTTTCTTTGTAAACGAAGGCTATGGGTAACAATTGCCCAATTTTGAATTACTAATTTCATCCATGACAATTATTATGTTTTAATGATGCTATAATCAGTTGATTGAACATCAATAAAATGGAATAGTTGTGACCGACAGTTTTGTGATTTTTATTCATACTGTTGACCACTTCATTAAGGCTAAAATATTTTTAGCTAATTAGGTACCTATCTGTATATCTCGCAATATTACTATAATTGTTTTGTTTTATTGACGTCGAATTGTTTTAATAAGTCATGATTAAAACATAATTATTGTCGTAAATGGAATTACTAATTCATAAGAGAAAAATACTGAAGACCTTGATCATAAAAACACGTTTAGTCAACAACAAAATTAAACTAGCCAGATTAC
This sequence comes from Lydus trimaculatus, assembly GCA_037414755.1. NCBI lineage: Eukaryota > Metazoa > Arthropoda > Insecta > Coleoptera > Meloidae > Lydus > Lydus trimaculatus. Next base: position 9,480 of record JAZBGY010000212.1, on the reverse strand, counting down.
GAGTATATGATCGCAGAAACTTTTCGCTAAGTTGTCGGCCTTCAATTATCTTATTGAGGCTCAGTTTAGCTTCCTTTGCTAAATCTCGACTTAAGATCGACCTTACCGTAAATCAACCTTGTATTCTGTATGCATAAGACTCATTTTAATAAATGAGGATTTAAGTGCTAAAAGGTCACAACAGAAGTAAAAATTTAAATCGAGAAGATAACTGCAAAACATCTTTAGAATTTCTCATTCTTGACTCCACGTATGATGTCTCCTATGTAGATCAACTGACTCAACTCAATGCCAAGCAAAACTTTAGCAAACAGTAGATTATCAACTATCTAAGGGTCCACAATTAACAAATTGATTCCAATAATTTATTCAAAAAATTTTTAACGGAAGAGGAACAAGCCAATGCTTTATGTTCTTTAACATTTGAAGATCAAGAGTATACCGAAGCTACACGTAAAAAAAGACTGCTTTTAATGAAAACAAAGAAATATCCCCAAGTTTTCATTTTAGGAAATCGATTGACAAAAGATTGAACAAGATGTGGACTTGGTAGTGATGAAAGCAGAGTCAATTAGAAAACAATTTTGGAGCTTCTAGGGAAAGTATGATAATTGTGGTCGCCTAATCCAACAATTGACCAACAATGTCATGTTGCATTACTTTCAGAAGAGAACTATCAATTTGATTGAAAAACGGTAAACTTTTAATTTTTATTTTGCTTAATTTACAACAACTGAAGATTTACATTTTAGGTATTAATAACATTAAGAAATTAAGTCCATTTCTTGATCACTTCTATTATCATTTTGCCTGCGTTTAACAAGTTTCAAAGAAAAATACTTTTTAAATCGTTCAATTACAATTATAGTCGCAATTATCGTTAATACAATAGACACAAAAATCAATAAATCATTAGTAGTTGCTACCTTTTTGTTAGTTTCTCCTGTCTTCAGTTCAATCATGTTTAATTCAGTTTCAATAGACTTAATATCACTATTTGCCAAAAAGTCTTTTCTCGTGTTTGTTATTTTATTTTCTAAATCTTTCGTCATTTGTTCCTGTTCTTTTTCAACAGTACAGTTATTTTTATATATTTCTGCTTTAGAGCTCACAGTCATGTTAAACTCTTCAGTTTTTCCATTTTTTTCAATCTGTAGTTTTTCATTTGTACAATAATTTCCTTTAATATTTGTTGCATTATGCTCATGACCCTCTCTAATAATTAAATTTCTATTTTGTGTTATAATTTGTGTTAATAGTGAACATGACCATTTATTGCCTTCTAAATAAATTGCAGTCTGACTTGAAATAATATGTGATAAAGTGTTTTGAACATCAATATAGATGAAATTGTTATAACTTATATCTAAAATTACAATTTTATCGATATTATGAAAAATACCTTGTTTAAAAGTTGTTAAATGATTATGTGACAAATTTAACGATTGTAAATTATGTAAACCAACAAAAACACCTAAATCTAATGTTGAAATATTATTGAAAGATAGATCTAAATGCCTTAAATAATTTAAATTTTTGAAACATCCGATTTGTAATTTGGAGATTTGATTATTATTTAAATATAAATGATCCAAACTGTACAACAAACTATCGAAAACGCCTATCGAAATAATACCAATTTTATTATTTATTAAAGATAATGTATGTAGGTTTGATAAGCCAGTGAAAGCACCTTGTTCTATAGTTACAATGCTATTGTTAACCAACCTTAGCTCTGGTAAATTTTCTAAACCATTGAAAGCATCTTTAGTAAGAGTCTGAATTGGATTATTTTCTAAATACAAATACTTCAATTCACCTAAACCGTTAAAGACACCTTTTTCTATTTTTGATATCTTGTTATAACGCAAGTCTAATGTTTCTAAATTTCCTAAACCACTAAAAGAATCTCCCTTTAATGACAAAATCTTGTTATTTTCCAAATATAGGTGGTTCAAACTTGTTAGACCATTAAACGCACCAGATTCAATAGTTGAAATATTTTGACTGGATAAATTTAATAATGACACTCTTTCCAAGCCGCTAAAACAATTCTGTTCTAATGATAAAATTTTATTATTCTCTAATTGTAAAGTGGTTAAATTGTATAAGCCGTTGAAGGTACCCTGTTCTATATTTGAAATGTAATTATAACGCAAGTCTAATGTTTCTAAATTTCCTAAACCACTAAAGGAATCTTCCTTTAATGACAAAATCTTGTTATTTTCCAAATATAGGTGGTTCAAACTTGTTAGACCATTAAACGCACCAGATTCAATAGTTGAAATATTTTGACTGGATAAATTTAATAATGACACTCTTTCCAAGCCTCTAAAACAATTCTGTTCTAATGATAAAATTTTATTATTCTCTAATTGTAAAGTGGTTAAATTGTATAAACCGTTGAAAGTACCTTGTTCTATATTTGAAATGTAATTATAACGCAAATCTAAATTTCGTAAATTGCTTAAAGAATAAAAAGTATCTTCATAAAGATACGTAATTCTGTTATTTGTTAAGTTCAAATATCGTAAATTTGATAATCCATTAAAAGTATCTTTTGTTAGGTTACTAATTTTCTGATAAGATAAATCCAATGATTGTAAACTTTCTAACTCGTTAAAAGAATCCTTATCAAGAGACACGATCTGATTGTTCTCTATGTATAATTCTTTTAAGTTATACAAACCGTTAAAAGCACCCCCTTTGATAGATGATATTTTATTATAACGTAGATCTAAGGTTGTTAAATATTGTAATACTCTAAAAGAATCTTTGTTAAGAGATAAAATTTGATTATTACTTAAATATAATTTTTGAAATTTATATAAACCATTAAAAGCACCTTGTTCAATAGTTAAAATATTATTATTTGTTAAATTTAACATTTGCACCCTTTTCAAACCATTAAAACAATCTCGTTTAAGAGATCTAATTGTATTGTCTTGTAAACTAATATTCAACAAATTATCCAGACCCCTAAATGCATTTGTTTCAATATTTGCAATACTGTTATAACGTAAATCTAATATCTCCAAACTGCTTAAATTACGGAATGAGTCTCTGTTAAGAGTGGTAATTTTATTATTCTTCAAATCCAATTCTTTCAAATTTGTTAAACCATTGAATGTACCATTTACAATATTTGTAATTTTTTGATTGGACAGATTTAATATCGACAATCTGGATAGACCATTGAAAGAATCCTCGTAAAGAAACACGATTGACTCTTTTTCTAAATACAACTCTTCTAATTTATGTAATCCATTAAAAGCAAATTTTTCAATCTTCACAATATTGTTGTAACGTAAATCCAACTTAACTAAACTTTTTAAATTATTGAAAAGGCTTGTGTTGAGAGACACAATCTTATTATCGCTCAAATCTAAACCTATTAGAGAATCCAAAGAATCAAAAGCATGGTCATCAATAATCGAAATGTTATTGTTATGTAAGATTAATGTTTTTAAACCAGTTGAATATCCTTTGAATGTTCGTGAAATCCGAAAAGAACCTTCTCGAAGGTGTGTAATTCCATTATTTCCCAAATCCAAAATTTGCAGATTTGATAAATCAGTAAAGACCCCTTCTTCAATGTTTATGATGCCTTGAGAAGATAAGTTTAATGTTGATAAACCTTTTAAACCATTAAAAGAGTCTTCTGTAAGAATTGTGATGGAGTTGTTCTCTAAATATAAATTTCCCAGATAAAATAAACCATTGAAAGCAGTTTTCTCAATTACAGAGACATTATTGTAACGTAAATCTAATGTACTCAAATCTTTTAAATTAATAAAAGAGTCTGTATCAATCGATATGATTCTATTGTTTCTTAAATCTAATTGTTTTAAATTTTCTAAATTACCAAACAAATCTGTTTCAATTTTCATAATACTATTGTAACTCAAATTTAACGTTTCTAATAAATGTAGACCTTCCAAATATGAAATTTGTGTAATACTTTTTTCCACATTAATGATACGATTATTACTTAAATCTAATTTTCTTAGATTTCTTAAATTTTTGAAGACATTGATATTGAAAGTTTTAAATTTATTGTTTCTCAAATCTAATTCTAATAAATTTGATAAACCATTAAATACCTTTTCCTCGATATTCACAAGATAATTATGACTTAAATTTAACTGATTTAAGCTTTGTAAACCGTTAAAATTATTTTCTTTGAGATATGCAATTTTGTTATTTTGTAAGTATAGATACCTCAAGTTACGTAAACTATTAAAAGTGCTCTTTTCAATATTAGAAATATTATTAAAACTCAAATCTAACAAATCTAGGTAATCTAAAGAGACAAAGGTACGTTCGTTGAGAAGTGTAATGTTATTATTTTTTAAAATTAATTTTCTTAAACTGATCAAATCGCTAAATGCATCGTTTTCAATTTTTGAAATATTATTGAAACTCAAATCTAATGTGTACATTCGTCTTAAATTATTGAATGAATTCTTATTAATAAACACTATTGTATTGTTGTGAAGATCAAGAAAATCTAGATCCAAACCATCAAATGCTCCATCATGAATTATTTTTATATTTGATGAAGTAATGGTCAAACGATGGAGTCCATTCCAAGATTGAAACATTTGTGGTAATAATTCTGTTAAATTACTATTTCTAATTTCTATATTAGATCTCATGTTATAATTATACCACCGTTCAGATACAACTTGAATATCTTCAGTTATGAACTTTTCACAAATAATAATCCCGTAATAATCATTTCTTTCACAAATTTGTAACGATAATCCCAAATAAGAAATGAAAACTACTAGAAATAAATATTTGACAGGCCTACAATAAGAAAAAATCACGAAAATTGTGCAAAATGTATCGAACAAATTCATTTATAACTCACCAACTTTTCATTTTCATAAATTATTAAAAACTTTATGTATTTTATTAACATAAAACAATACGAAAAGAGAAATTTCTAAAATTTAATAACACAACCATAGTATAACATTACAGCACCATTTATCGTGTATTTCCTGTGGTTCATCGAAAAATATTTATCAAAACAGCAAACACTGCATTCGATAACTTTGTTTGATGAGTTTTCAGTTTCTATTTAAATTTATGATAAATTTTTATTTATTTAACAATAATAATAATAATAATAATATTTATGTACATATGAATCAGATAAATCATAATTAAGTTTTCGATAAGATTCATATGCAATGTTTATTGTAATTTTTGTATTGCTGTATATCAAACATTTGAAAAGACATAAACGTGAGTAAATAAGAAAGAAATAAGACAACGGATAAAAAGAATAGATTAGAAGCCAATTAACTCATATAAACATATTATGTAATGAAATTCGCGAAATCGTAATTTTTCATCTATTACCTAATAAAGCTGCCAATGTTTATAGCGTCAGTTAGCATCGAATCGATTTATAATTTTTGAAATGTTTATCGGGAAGAAATCGATGAAAATCATCATCACGATTCGCCATCAATACTGAATTCAAATCATATGGATAGTTAAAAGAGCCGAATTCTATATCAGTAATTTATTAATGTGAATTGATGATTTTTTAATCACTATTGTTAATGATGTTCTTATTCTACCAAATATATTATAAACAGATAAATCTGCACCGTTATCAATCAACAATTTTACATTTTCATAATTATCGTTCTTCACAGCTAAATGAGTTAGGTACATTTCATGTAGGGCTGGTAAATTCGTATCTATAATTTAATAAATGAGAGACAAACGAACAACTATTTAGGGAAACAGCTGCATAAAGTGCTGTTTTATGATTTTTATTAATTACTACTACATTAATTTTTGATAAGTGTTTAGCAATCAAAGGAACTATAGTTTCGATACAGGAAAAGTGCCGTTTGTGAGAATAAAATTATACAAAAGAAAATTACCTTTTTTTCCAAATAACAGCATCTTTATGCATCAATTATTTCATCTAGTTTATAATTCAGATTCCCCTAGATTAAAACAAACACAAAATGCGGGGAAATGCTAGAAACTACAATAAAGATAAGATTTGAAAAAAAAAACGTGTTGTCCGTTGAAATTCTTGTTTATTTCTGAAAAATTGGAGTTTTACAATTTTAGTACATTTTTAGCAAGTTATTGCGGTTGCCTTCGAGCAATTTGTTGAATTTTTGTTTTAGAAAGCCAACTAAACAAAGAATATAAAAACAGAGAATACCTAGAAAGTTACCCTTATCATTTACCGCAAGATTTGCAATATTTTCAACTAATTACTTTCTAAATTTTGTTTTGATAGTAAATGTTTATTCAAATTTGGCGCCTATCGTTGGATTTAAATTCATCTAGGGAGTTTTGTTGATGTTATGTTGCCTGCCAAATTTCTGATCAGCGACTTGAACATTCCGGAATGCTAACCTATATCAAATTCTACGAATTGGATGATATTCCAAACAAAAATGCTTAAATTTATTCAATTTCATTCAGAAAAGAATTTATAGATGCTAACATTAAGTTTATAATCGTTAAATTGCCTATTTACGTTTATACAATTTTATAGAGTAATGAATAGTGGACAGTTATCAACATTCCAGTATGTACAAATTTGGTGGATAATTTAGTGGAATTTCTTGACTAACTGTTGGTGTTGTTTACTGTCAATTTTATGTCATTTTCAAACTGACGGAAGAAGCCTGAAATCCGGTAAGTTTTCTTTTTCAAATTTCCTTTAAACAGAAAATTGTATAATTCCAGGTAGAAAATGGCAACAAATATTGTTGAAACAATAAAACAAGTATGGCCCGATTTTGCAATAACAACAAATTCATTAAAAGAACCAACATTGGATTTAGTTTATCGTTTTTATCAGCGTTTTTGTGATGAGATTGATGAAAAAATGGAATATTTGATTAATTTAAAACTCTTTCCACCATCCAATGATATTGTACAAAATGATAAATTAAATGCCATCAATTTATTGTATTGTAAAGTGTATACGATCTATAATCGTTATTTACGTTTTAATCAGTTAACATTGAATGATTTCTATCGACCAACATCGAAACGTACAATTCTATTATTCCGTGTTGCTATACATTTTATCATTTACATTAATAATATTGTTGATCCATTATCAATAATTATATCAGAACCGTTAGGTAAAGTAGCTGAATTGAAGAATTTAAATGATGAATTAACAAATTTGGAGCAACACAATGAAGAATTATTAGAGAATTTAGGTAGAATTTGTGAGAAATCTGAGAATTTAACAATCAAATTGGATGAATTGAAACAATTCCAAATAACCAAACTCAAAGAGATGGAATTAATCAAACAAATCGTCAATGTAGATGATTATAATAATATGAAATTGATACGTGATGAATTAAAAGATAATATTGTTAAATTAGATGAGAATGATATGCAAATTAATGAATTAATTATAACAAAAAAAGAATTAATTGATGATTTTAATGAAATTCTAGGATTATTGATGAATTTAAATTTTGATAATTTACAATTAAATGAATGGCAATTATATAATGAACAATTACAATTAAAAAAAATTCAAAAAAATCAACAAATTATTAATAATCGTGAATTAAACGATCAGAAATCAATTAAACAACAATTTATTGTTGAATTAATTGAAAAATTACAAAAAATCATTAAAATCAATATGGAACAAGAAGAAATTCATAATTTAGATATTAAACAATTAGAACAACATTATCAAATATTATGTGATGAAAATTTGATTAAAAAACAATTAAAAGAAACAATTAATCAAATTAAAAATGATATTGATGAGTTGATACGTAATAAAGATGAATTAAACAAGAAATGTGAGATTTATTCGAAAGAATTATCGAAAAGACAACAAGATATTGCAAAGAAATTTGAAGAAGAATTGCGATGTATTTTGAATAAACTTAATAATTTGTAATTAGTGGAATGTTGGAGTAGATTTTTCATTTTTTTCTAAATTTCATATTGTTTTTATTAAATTTCAGCCTTTCCTCACACGAATCCTCTTCCTTTCAAAAAAACAACAAAAAAAAGAAAGCCAAAAGGTAAGTAAAGAAATACATGCTACAACAATCATACTCTACCATATTGATTTGTTGTTGTGGGTCTAATTCAGCAGTGAAACATCATGGTTTATCAATTGGACAAACACCATTGAATTTATCAAAATAAGATGAAAAAAATAAAATAACTAGATCTAGCTGTATTGTCTGTCTCTAGTACTTTCAACTGTATCTTCTAATAAAACAACAATTTCTAAACGTTCTTGTGATGAGTTATTAATAAATAGGGGAAAGTCGAGTAATTTGGAGGATTTGTAAAAATAGATGTAATAACTATTTATAGACTTCACAGAAAGAAATGTTGAATTACAGACAATTGAGAATTGGAAAACTTTAATTTTTAATTAAGAAAGTATTTCGTAAATTGGATCATTGTCGTGTAATTTGGTCCAGGTGCTTTACAACAATTTGGTGTTTTCGTACAGCTTTCATTGCACGTTTGATGTTCTTTTAGTCCATTTCAGAAAACAATCCTTTCGATTTTCCTTCGGCTCTTGTGATCATTCTTTTAAAAAATACTGAAATTGTACTCTCTTGTTTATCCATTATGTACACAAGCTTCAGAGGCATATGGTCATGGCTCTCTAGATAAGGTTTTAGCACCTGAACCTCGAAGGTACATATAGTCGCATTGGTGACTTAAGAGATTGGCTAAAGTAATCAAATTAAGACACAATAGATTCGGTATGAAAGGACTTGATAGGGGTGTTGAAATATTGCCAGTAGTAAATTTCAAAAATTTGTCATGGGCAAGTATAAACAGATGTTTTTGTAAAAATATGCAAACAGATCGAACTCTCATAAAGCAGGTAGTTTTTCCACAAAAATCTTGGGACTTGTTTTAAATGAAATTAATATCAAACTTATAATCAAACAAAACAAAAAAATGTGGAAATCGGTTGACCTATAGGCCAACCCTAGAACTTCCCGCAATGTGTATAATTTGATTAGGTACTACAGAAAGTATGTCATTTCAACCAGCAATAATACCGGGGCCCATGGAATAATCTTACCAGGACCCCGTCTCGTTCTTGGCCGCGGTGGACACCAGGCCATGGACACTCTCTACACCCACCCTGCCTTTTTTTTTGTCAAAATCTCGACGCCCTTTTGATTACCAACATAACGGATATTGAATATAAATATTGATGAATAAAACACATTTTTAAAAATTTTCCATCGATGATATCTTTTGAACACATCAACCGATTTCAACCGGCCATACGTCATTCGACGCATCTCTTCCATAGGAAGCAGCGACTAGATTTGAAAAATCTACCGATGGAACAATATGGAAGTTATTCAAGAAATAATTATTTTTCTTTGAATAACCTTGAAACTATTCGATGGATTGGATCCAAAATCTAATCAGATTCAAGTCTCAGTCGATCAGTTCGAATGCTGCAAA